>JAUMHM010125508.1:0-19435 GCA_032362435.1 Melikaiella ostensackeni
AATTTCCATTAACATTTGTCTAGAAATATGACTTTGTCCAATCTGTCCAAAATTTACCATGGTGTCGGACAATGTCGCGGTCAGTATCGGTCAGACTCTTGTCACTACCAGCCCCCTGTTATTCCTCTTGAGGCCTGTGGATAGAAAATGTCACGAGAGCTGACCGAAGTATGGCCGAAAATTCGCAATTCCCTGCTTTTAGATGTAAATCCTAAATTCGAATATATATTATACAAAACCAAAAATTAAATTTGTCAAGTTATAAGAGACAAAGGGGACCAGGCATTACAATAACAATAAAAGATATAAATCAATTGAGTTAAATGAGTGAATGATTAATTGATTATTGAGATGGGAGTTGTAATTGTTTAAAAAAAAATCTTTGAATTGTAAATGAAATGTCAGTGAAAAAGTATCATTAGATTAATTATATTATAGTTGAATTTTGTCTAGCATATTCAAGTTTTTTCTATAAAAATATTGTTAAAAGGGAATGGGCAAGAACAATACTAAAGGTGTAGAAATATAAAATTCATTTATATACATAAACCAACGTAACAGTACAGTATATTGGCATATTAAAAATTTCAAAAAGAAGTAACAAAATTGTTTTAGTTTCAACAGTTTCAATGTCTAACTTATATGTATATGTACAGGTATATATTTTTTTAAAGTCTTCAATCAATATGAAAAAAATATTCAAAGAACACATAGTTTGCACTAGCTGTAAAGATACATTTATATTTTTTTTTAAGTGTCTTCTCTCCTCAGTCTTTTCCAAGTTTTTTCTTTTCAAATAAATAAAATATCTATCATTATTTATTACATCAAAATAATATAATCATTTCTCACAGCAGCTTTTCATTGCAGGATGTAACTAGGTTTACACCTGCAAAAGTTTACATCTACGGTTCCTTTTTCAAAGGAGACATTTCGTATTTGGTATCGTCATAAATAAATTATAATACGCATTTAATAAATACTTTCACTCTAATAATATACTAAAATTGCTTTTCCTTCTAGTTTGGAAACTGCTATATAACCGTCTGTATGTACATTATATTTCTAATCTTTATTTTTGACGAAGGCTTTTTTTCTGAATCAAAATGTTATTTTATCACATCAGTCCATATAACTTACTATACATCAAAATGTGACTAGGTTGGCAAGTTTCTTTTTTGTCAAGTTGTCCTTCTTTTAGTGGGCCATTTTAGTTTTCGCAAATCGACGCATTCGGTTTTGCAAATGAAAATCCAGCACCTAAGCGATATGTGGTAAGAAACTTATCACATCAAAAATTTCTTGACAACTTCAACTTTATATTTCTGATAAATAAAGCCACGAGATAATGCCTAGAGACTATTTATTCAACAAAAATTAATCAATATCTTCATTTTGCCATGTATTCTGTCGGGAGTAGCACAACGGCATAGGTGGCGCCGCTCTGTCGGTCACGGCCAACACATGGTACATTTTCAACTCACAGTTGCGGGGGGCTGGTTTAATCTTATTGTTAAATGGATTGAAGATATTAGTTATTCAAAAAAATGGACCAAACCTGTGCTGTAGTTTCCTGCCGATTGTCTATTGGACCTTTTTTCCATTTTCCAAGTCTTCGGAAAAGAAAGGATCGGCTTTTGAAGTAGATAATAGCGAGTGGCAGTGCCTTGTTCTTGAATCTAACTTGGGAGAAATTTGACCTTCCTTGGATCGGCAAGAAAGAACTACGCATGTTCTACCCATATTTATCTGAGAACATAATTTTTCTATTCATAAAATATTTAACTACACAGTTACAGGTTTTATTATTGCAATTTGAGGTTAGGAACACAAAAAATTAGGACTTTTTATTTCTGGAATTTAAAATTAACTTCTATTTACAAAAATATTGATACTTTCTCCCCATGAATCTTCTGACCATCAATTATAACGAATTTTGTATTATTTTTTTTGCGTTTTTCGCTAGTTCTCACTTCCGTCAAGCACGCGTCGTGAAAATTTATCGTGCATGTGAATGTATGCTCATCATTGACATGAAAGCTTGTTTGTGTTGTGGCATACGTGGTGCCCCCGGGCGTCGTGTACCAGTACTTCGTACCCAAGTTTCCCAAAAACTTTGTCACGAAAAATGCATTGAGGCTTGGAGGGCCTGGGTATGACGAATGATGCGACGAGTGACGCCTATTCAACTTTTGCTCCAGCTGTTGTATTTTTTGCCACAACTTCTGATTTTCACGATCCGCACTTTTAATTTTCCATCATCCTCGATACTCTGAACTTTCAGAGCTGCCGGAATACATTTTTAAACACTTTTTACGACTGGTAATTACTTGTGTGTGTGTACAGGATCGCACAGAAAAATGTAATGAAATTCTCGGAGAGGGGAAAGCGCCACCTAGCGAAAACCAGATAGAACTTTCTTGCCGCGAGCTTTAAAAATCTGTGGAACGGACCAAGCAACTAATATTTGACCTAGAGGACGACACGACGAAGTATAATTCATGTATTTTGTTAAAAATTTGTCTTTTTTTGGTAAAAAATTAATCTTCTTAGTTGAAAATTCCTCTGTTTGGTTTAAAATTTAACTGTTCTGTTAAAAATTCGTCTCTTTTGGTTGACAGTTGGAATAGATTGTTAAAAATTTATTATATGGTTGAAATTCATCATTTTAAACGACAATTTATCTCTTTGGTTGAGAATCCATGTCGTTTGTAGAATTTTTAGATAGAAATTTAATTTTCTTGTATGAAAATTCATCTCTTTTAGTAACGATTTCAATGACTTGGTTGAAAGTTGAACTTCTTTCTTGAAAATTTATTTTTTTAGGTTATGATTCATCACGTTGGTTGAAAATTCATTCTTTTTGTTGAAAATTCAACTACTTGGTTTAAAGATGTACTACTGTGGTGAAAATCAATTTTTTTGTAGATTAATCATTTTAGTTGAAGATTCATCTGTTTGGTTGAAAAACCAATTACTATTGGTTGACAAATCAACTTTTTTGGCTAAAAATTTTATTATATATTTGAAATTTTAATCATTTTGTTCAAAGTTCAACAATTTCAAGAGAAAATCATTCTATTCGGATTAAAACTCAACAGTTTTGTTTGAAATTCGTCTTTTTGGGTTGAAACTTTAACTATTTTGGTAGAAAATTCATTTATTTGGTTGAAAATTATCTTTTTTCTTGAAATATCAACTATTAAATTTTTCGTTAAGAATTTATCATTTTTCATTGAAAATTAATTTTTTCAATTGAAAATTCATCTTTTTTGGTTAAAATTAATATATTTTGTTGAAAATTTGTCTTTTTCTGGTAAGAAATTGATCTTCTTGGTTGAAAATTCGTCTCTTTCGTTTAAAATTCAACTGTTTTGTTAAAAATCCGTCCTTTTTGGTTGAGTACAACTGTTTATGATTTAAAATTTTTATTTAATGAAAGTTGAAATATTTTGTTAAAAATTCATTATATGATTGAAGATTCACCATTTTAGATGAAAATTCATCTCTTTGGTTGAAAATTCAATTATTTTGTTGGAAATTCGTTTTTTTTTGTTGAAAATTAATTGTTGAACTGAAAATTTAACTATTCGATTTTTGGTTGCAAATTTATCTTTTTTAGGTGAAAATTCGACTATTTGGTTGAAAATGCATGTATTTTGTTGAAAACTTGTCTGTTTTGGAAGAAAATTAATTTTATTTTATGAAAATTCATCTTTTTTAGTTCTGAATTTTAACAACTGGCTTGAAAGTTGAACTCCTTTGTTAAAAATTAATTTTTTAGTTGATGAATCATCACTTGAGTTGAAAATTCATCTCTTTCATTGAAAATTTGAACATTTTGTTGAGAACTCGTTTTTTTGTTGAAAATTAATTTTTTAACTAAGAATTTAACTATTCCATTTTTGGTTGAAAATTTATCTGTTTTAGGTGAAAATTCAAATATTTGGTTTAAAATTCATGTATTTTGTTAAAAACCCGTCTGTTTTGATAGGAAATCAATCTCCTTGTATGAAAATGCATTTTTTAGTTGTGAATTTTAACGACTGGGTTGAAAGTTGAACTCCTTAGTTAAAAATTTATTTTTTTAGTTGATGATTCATCATTTCAGTTAAAAATTCATCTCTTTCGTTGAAAATTCAAACATTTTGTTAAGAATTAATTTTTTAACCGAAAGTTTAACTATTCTATTTTTGGTTGAAAATTCATGTATTTCAGTTCTGAATTTTAACTACTGGGTTGAAAGTTGAACTCCTTAGTTAAAAATTTATTTTTTTAGTTGATGATTTATCATTTTAGTTGAAAATTCATCTCTTTGGCTGAACATTCTACTTTTTTGTTAAGAACTCGTTTCTTTTCGTAGAAAATTAATTGCTTAATTGCTTAAAAACTATAATAGCTATATAAATAGTAAGTTACATAAATAGTGAAACTTTGTTGCAAATTTAAATTTTGAATAAATCTCAATATTAATAATTCAATTATTCATTAATTACCTGATAAATAGTTGCTTTGCGTTCATATCGTCGTTTCAATTCCAACTCAGGATCCACCTATAAATGAAAAGCCTCTTAATTAATCTGGAATAGTTAATTATTTTCTCTTGAATAACACCGCTGATAAATTGAAAAAAGTGATATAATTGGACGCAGCCAATTAAATTCTTGGAATTTCAATTAAAAATGGTCAGAATTTATGAGTATTTTAACAATTTATAGAATAAAAGAAAGTATTGTTTAAATTAATGAGTTATTATGAAAATACTTAAGACTTGCTCACAAATTATTAATTATTATAAATTTTCATGAATTATATTATCATTATTATATTATTTTTTATTTTTTTATTTGTCTACTTATTATCCAAAATAATAAGATATCTCATCAAATGCAATTCGTAATAAAATGTATGTAAGCAATTCGATTAAAGTCACAATTGGAACTCTAACAAGGGTGAATTAATCCCAATCAAGAAAGACCAATTAATTACGAATCGACTACAGGTATGACGTCAATGAATTATTTAATTAATTAAATAAAATTTGAAAATAGATAAATAAAATCAAAAAAAATAAAACCTTTCAATTTATTGTTGTATTGCTATTTTTTATTATTAATAATAATTATTATTATTATTTCAATATTTATATGTTTTATTTAGAACAATCCTAAATAATTGAACTATTCAAAGACATAATATAAATATTTTTTGATTAAAAAATTATATCATTCAGAAGTACTTAAAATTATTCGCATAATTTCTCTAAAATTTATTCAAATTTCTGTCAAATATTGCATCAAAAAAGAGTCTGTAAGTTATCGAGAAAATATTCGCGAATCTGTAAAATTACAGAAAATTGTTTGAATTTTACAAAACCTTCTGTAGAATGTTAAATGCTCGAAATTAAATAATCTCGATTACATTTTATAAATGTAACAATATCAAAATTCTTTCTTTAAGATTATACAATTTTCCAATGTAATTTTTGAAATTAAAAAATTTCAAAGTTAAATGCTAGAAATTAATCAATTCTTATGTGAAAATTTCAAAATTCATGTGAACTGTTGAAAATAAAATCATTTCAATTTAAAAAGCTTAAAATTTTATAATTTGAAAGACAAGTTTAAAACATTTTAAAAATATGATATCATAATTGAAATGGAACATTTTATGCAAAAAGTTTGGAATCTGAAAAATTCTGATGAGAAATTTTCGATATCAAGCAGCTTCAGTTTAACACGTCCAAAATGGAACAAATTAAGTATTAATTTTTCAGGATTGAACGATTTAAAATGAAAATGTTTAAAATTATACAACATCAATGTTCTGTGTTCAAATTTCAACAATTGCAAAATTAACTATTCAAAATTTAACATTTCGAAATTTCATCTTCAAGTTTAAACAATTTTCAAATTTAATATTTGAAATTGGATAGTTCCAAGGTTAAATACAGAAAATTGGATAGGTCCAAGGTCAAATACAAGAAATTGGATAGGCCCAAGATCAAATACAAGAAATTAAGTAACCTACAGGATTTCAGTGTGAAATTTCCAAAGTACATCATTTGAATGTGAAATGTAGAAAATTAAAGATAAGATAGATAAGATAGATTAATGAAGAAATTTTCAAGATTAAACAATTTAAAACTAGAATGCTCCAAATTCAACAATTTTAAAAACGAATGTTTCAAATTACTGTATTTCATTGCAAAATTATGAAAATAAAACATGATAATGTGAAATGTTGAAAATGAAACAATTTCAGTTTAAATAATTTAAAACTAAACAATTTGAAAAAGAACCAAAAAAAGGGTCAAAATACAATTTTCTAATTAAACTTGAACAATCTAATCAAATGGCTCGAAATTAAACAATTCAAATGGAAAAAATTCAAAATTAAACAGTTCCGATTTGAAATCTTCAAGATTGAACAACTTGAAATTAAAATGTTCAAATCTGAAGAATTTTAATTTTTCGAAATTCAACAATTTCAATGTGAAATATTTGAAATTAAATATATTCAGTTTGAAATCTGTAAAATTGAATAATTTTAAATAGAATCCTTAAAAATAGAACAACTGAAAAATGAAATGTTGAAAATGAAACAATTTTAATATTATGTAGTTCGAAATTCAACAATTTAAAATAGAAGTAAAAAAGGGTCATAATACAATTCGCTAATTAAAACTGAAAAATTAAATCAATTTTAACAATTTAAATTTTTTGAAATTGAGCAATTTCAGTGTGAAATCTTTGAAATTAAATATATTCAATCCAAAATCCGTAAAATTGAATAATTTTTTATGGAATTCTTCAAAAAAAGACAATTTAAAAATGAAATATTAAACATGAAACAATTTTAATTTATTTGACATACAAGTAAAAATGGGTCAAAATACCATTTTTCAATTAAAATTGAAAAATGTAATCAAAAGGTTCTAATTTGAACATTTCTGATGAGAAAAGTTCAAAATTCGTTTTAAAAAGTGCCAAAACACCATTTTCTAATTAGAATTCAACAATTAAATCAAGGAGTTCCAGTTTGAACAATGTCAATTAGAAGAATTCGAAATTAAACACAATTTCAATTTGAATAGATTAGAATTGAACAATTTGAAATTGAAGTTAGAAAGAGTCAAAATAGCATTTTCTAATCAAAATTGAACACTTTGATCGGAAGGGTCGATCTTGAACAATTCTGATAAAAAAATTTGGAAATGAACAGTTTAAATTTAAAATCTTCAAGATTGAACAACTTAAGACTCGAGTGTTCAAATTTGAACATTTTTAATTTTTCGAAATTGATCAATTTTAATGTGAAATATTAAAAAATAAATATATTCAATTTAAAATGCCTGAAATAGAATAATTTTAAATAGAACCCTCAAAAATAGAACAATTAAAAATGGAATATTAGAAATGAAAAAATTTTAATTAATTTGAAATAGGAGTAAAAAAAAGGCCAAGATACCATTTTCTAACTGAAATTGAACACCTTAATCAAAAGTTTCGAATTTGAACAATTCTAATGAGAAAAATTCGAAATTCGTAAAAAAAGTATCAAAATACGATTTTCTATTTAAAATTAAGCAATGTAATCAAAAAAGTAGAATTTGAAGAATTCTAATGAAAAAAAATCGATACTTAAGAATTTCAGATTAAAATCTTTAAGATTAAAAAACTTAAGATTCGAATGTTCAAATTTGAACAATTTTAATTTTTTGAAATTAAGCAATTTCGATGTGAACTATTTTAAATTAAATAAATTCTATTTAAAATCCGTAAAACAAGCCGTAAAATTGAATAATTTTAAATAGAATCCTTAAAAAATAGAACAATTTAAAATTGATTCCATTTAAATTTGAATAGTTTAAAATTAAACAATTTGAAGTAGAAGTAAAAAAATGTAAAAATACAATTATCTAATTAAAATTGAACCTTTTTTCAAGAAATAGAACAACTTAAAAAAGGAACAATTTCAATTTAAATAGTTTAAAATTGAACACTTTGAAATAGACGTAAAAAAGTGTAAAAATACCACTTTTCAATTAAAATTGAACAATTTAATCGAAGAGATCCAATATGAACAATGCTAATAAGGAAAATTCGAAATCAAACACAGTTTCAATTTGAATAGTTTAAAATTGAACAATTTGAAATTGAAGTAAGAAAGGGTCAAAACAGCATTTTCTAATTAAAATTGAACAATTTAATCAAAAGGGTCGAACTTGAACAATTTTGATGAAAAAAATCGAAATTAAACTGTTTCAATTTAAAAGCTTCAAGATTGAACAACTTAAGATTCGAATGTTCAAATTTGAACAATTTCAATTCTTTGAAATTAGGCAATTTCAATGTGAAAAATTTAAAATTAAATATATTCCATTTGAAATCCGAAAAATTGAATAATTTTAAATAGAATCCTTAAAAAAAAAAGAACAATTTAAGAATGAAACAATTCCAGTTTCAGTAGTTTCAAATTGAACAATTTGAAATATAAGTAAAAAAGTGTAAAAATGACATTTTTAAATAAAGATTGAACAATTCAATCAAAAGGTTCGAATGAAAAATTTCACGGAATCGAATAAATACTTTCAAAAAATTGAAATGGATGATAATAATTATTAAAAATTGAATTTTCATGTTATGTTGTTGACTAGGGTAGTGAAATAGTTTTTTTCTTCAAATAGAATGACAGCTATAGTATTCTCATAGTTAATATATTAGTTATAAAATTAAAATTTTTTAAAATTGTTCAAGACAATTTTCAGCTATTTTACAGTTTTTTGGAAAAAAAATTCAAAAATTCCACTTGCCTTGAGTTCCATTTGGTCCGTCAATTCATTCGTCATGATTTATAGAATGCCTTCACTCTTTTCAGCCACAGAAAACTTTCACTTTGTCCTGCGTAGCCAGACTGTCATCGACGGGAAAAACGAAATAGATAAGATCTGGAATTTTTTGTTTTCGGTGAGAATTCCCACGGGGAAAAAAAATAAATTTGAATTCAGATACAATTTGAAAATCTTTAAAATTGGACCTCTTTTACTTCATAATATTTTTATAAATTTTTATTATGATTATATTAATAAATTACAGTAATTAATTTTTATTTATTGAAAAACTTTATAAAATTATATAGTTAATTATTTATCTACCTAGGGTATAAAATATATAAAAAATTATAACTGCACACTTTGCTGGACACACTAAATAATTATTATAATAAACTAGCAATATCTAAATTTTAAAAATTCAATCTTTTCAAGATAAAAATTTTTGAATTTCAAATAATCAAAACTAAACTGCAAATCAGATCAGTCAAAATGGAACTTTTCTGAACTCGAGACATTTGAAATAAAAAAATTCTCGTTTCCCATTCTGAACAAAAATTAATGACAAAAATTTCCTATTTTGCAACTCAGTAAAAATGTTAAAAATAAAAAATTTTTTTATTTCAGTTCAGAAAAAAATTCCCTTCTTTCATCTCACAAAAAATGTTATAAATACAAAACTTGTCCCCCGTCAACTCAATGAAAATTAAAAAAAAAAAAATTTCTTCTTTCAATTTAGAGAAAAATTAGAAGCCAAAATTTTTTTTCTTTTAACTCAGGTTAGAATGTTAAAAATTAAAAATTTCTCTCTTCCAATGTAAAAAAAATCGAAAAACAAAAACCCCCTCTTCCGAATCAGAAAGAAATGGAAAACCAAAATTTCCACCTTTCTAACTTATTAAAAATTGACGAATTTAATTTGTAGATAAACCTTACAAATTTATCTACATATGCCAAAAAGCGTTCAAAATGACATTTTAAATATTGGAAACTTTCTAGATTGAACGATCTAATCTTCGTTTAAAATAGAACACTTCCTAAATTAGAATTGTGAAATTAAAACGTTTCTCAGACTGGAATCTTTCAAAGTTTAATTATCCAACTTTAAATCGTTCAAAATTAATGATTATTAAATTGTGTTTGATAATTTTCAAATTTCAATAATTTTCAGTTACAAATGAAAAATTTACAAAATGGAAAAATTGAATTCATAAAGTTCAAAATTAAAAATTTAGCATTTGGAAATTCTAACGATTCGCAGTTATTGAACAAATCATTCAAATACTTGTGCTTTTAATTTTAAATGGTTCAATTTTGAACAATTTAAAACAAAATAATGTTGAGCACTTCAATTCTGAATCATTTGATTTTCAAAGCTTCATTTGAAATTATTTGAAAATTGAAAATAATTCATAAGACTCTAATTTGAAATTTACAACTGTTTAAATATTTGCGCCTTCGATATAAAACTTTAGTATTTTGAATGTTTAGATTTTGAAATCTTTTTATTCTAAACAGATTAAAATTGTTCGTTCTTAAATTTTTCCACAATCAATTATTATTAAATTTGAAGTATTATTCAATTTTCAGAATAATTAATTAATTTATGTTTACAGTTAATCGACTTGGAATCTTTTACTATCAAAGCTGTTAATATTTAAACAATTAAAATTTTTCATAATGATGGTTTTATTTTTAAGGCAATTTTTTATTTTTGTTCACAAATTAATTTAGAAAGGGGCTTCGAAGTTTGAGAAACTACTTTAAAAATATTCATTTCAAATGCTTTTTCGGTTTTTGTTGCATCCTCAACAAAAACAGAATAATTTTCAACCAAATAGTTAAATTCTTAGTTAAAAAATTAAGTTTTCCATCATAAAAACAAATTTTCAACGAAACAGTTTTATTTTCCACAAAGGAGATGAATTTAAAAAAAAAAGATGAATCTTCAACTAAAAAAATTAATTTTTAAGAAAATAGTTCAACTTTCAACCAAGTAGTTTAACTTTCAACCAAGTGGTTCTATTTTCAATCAGAGAAAATGAATTTTGCACAAAGCAGATAAATTTTCTATATAAAAGAGAATTGTCAACATAATACATGAATTTTCAACCAAAGAGATAAATTTTCAACTAAAAAAGATAATTTTGTAACAAAAAACATAATAGTTCAATTTTTAGTTGTAAAATTAGTTTTTCCCTATAAAAACGATTTTTCAGCATAATAGTTAAATTTTGCACAATGAGATGAATTCTCAACCAAAATAATAAATCTTTAACAAACAAAATTAATTTTCAACAAAGTAGTTTTAAACTTTTGACTAAGTCGTTCAATTTTCAGTAAAAAAAAATGCATTTTCAACCAAGAAGATTAATTTTCTACCAAAAAAGACGAGGTTTCAACCAAATAGTTGTTAAATAAATGTTATTAAAATATTGAATAAATAATCAAATCGCGAAAAAAACGTTCCTCCAGAATCCTCAGTTTGCAAGAAACATTTACACACATTAGATTGTTTAAACTATTAGAAAAATATGTTACCTATAAATACATTGGTTCTTTGTTTATTTATTCAAAAACTCGTCTGATATATATGTATAAATTGATATGTTTTTGCAATTCCTCGCTCAAAATTAATTGTTTGAACAAAAGGAAGTATTTAAAAATTTAAGAAATTGTTCGATACACTATACTATAGCGTTCTTGAATTTATTCAGGCTTTTAGTTCAAAATATTGAAAGTCTACAATATTTTGCTGATGTAAATTGACAATTATAAAATTGTGGACATTTCAGGTTAAAATGAATTATTTAACTAAGCATTGATTGAAATTATTTTTTGAACTATAAAATATGATTATTTTCAAAAATTTTTTAATGAAACCAAACCGTTTTCAATGTTTCGATATATGCTTGCAATTTAAAGTTGTTTAATATTAAACGAATCAAGTTTTTAATAATTTAATGTTGAAAGATTTTAACAAGATTTAACGTTTTTAATTCACAGTTTTGAAAGATAAAGAAAAATGGAGAAAGTTATACCATTTTTGTAACGTTTAAAATCATTCTGACTTTTTGATTTAATAATATGAGAAGGTTAAAGACTCCACTCATATCTAAATTAAAAAAATTGTTATCGTAATAGATTTTAGCAGTTTAATTATTTTTATTAAAACTAATATCACTTATGTGCTTCTAGACTTAAAAAATGAACCAATTTAAAAAAAAGGATTTAAAAATCAAAAGCATCTCTGCAAACGAACTTCATGCTGCGAACGGAATGTATTAGCTGAGTATGCTCCTAGATTATTATTATTCTTAATTACACTTGTGTGTTTCTAAATTGTAAAACATAAAATAAAAACTAATTTAAAAAGAGGATTTAAAAAAACAGAAGCATCCCTGCGAACCAACTTCATGCTGCGAACGGAATGTATTATAAGCGAACGGAATGTATTAGCTGAGTATGCTTGTAGATTATTATTATTATCAATTACACTTATGTGTTTCTAAGCTTTAAAACATGAAACGAACTAATTTAAAAAACAGGAATCAGAAAACAAGGGCATCTCTGCGAATCAGCTTCATGCTGCGAACGGAATGTATTAGCTGCGTGCACTTTTAGATTATTATTGACAATTCCAGAGTAAATGAGAGGTAAATAATAACTTTTAATTATAACAATTATATATTCTATATAATACTTTTTTGCATTCTGTTTCCCACGGAAGTTTTCTTCTAAACAAGAAATTTTGTACTGCACACTCCAAAATCAGAACTGCATAAAGAATGTCAAGTTGCATACAGTTTTATTTTTATTTTCAGAGAATCTACCAAAAATCTACATTTTCATTAATTTTGTTGTAGAATTTTTCCACTCACTTCGTTTTGCATCACATGTTGTTCACTCTCGGATCAGAAATGTTTATCAGTTTGTGGAAAGAAGAATTTAAAACAATATTTTTTTTATAATCCTGGTTAAAATTACTCCTGACACAAAAGGCAAGAAAATGTCAATCATCAGTGTTCGTATTTGCTTATCATAAATGTTGAAATAGAATCCTAATTACAGCATTGCATCTCGCAATCCCAGATTGATATTTCTATTTCTGATTTTTAAAACTTTCGCTCAGTTTACAACAAACATTCTTCAATTTTTTTACGCAGATCGACTGCGATTATTTTTAATATATTATAGGAAATAATTTATTATTTGTCACAATGACAATGAATATTTCTAATACTTTGATATCACTATCTCATTTTCGAAAATATAATTTTTGTAAATCACTTTTTTTAGAACGAATTTATTATTTCGTTTTATTTATATTTTGTAATTTTTTTATACAAACGAAATTTTCTGCATTATTCACTCGCGTATGAATTTCCAGAAGAGATTCGAGTGAACTAAACTAAGCCGTGTCTCGTTATCGACTGAACAAACGCACGATTTTCTCTTCGATGTAGGGACTTGAGTCCTAACGTACTTTTTTCACGAGACTGGATCGTTGCGTTTATCATTACTATATTCATAGTTACGTATTTTATGATTCTTGGCCTTTATCAATTTTTTTTACTTTACGTAATTTCAAATTTCCCGCGAGAATTCGCTAAAAGGCGGGAAACGTTCATTTAAATTTAAATCAGAGAGTCTCTGATTTAAATTCAAATCATTAGTTTTTTCTAAAAATATTGTATGTTCTGATTTTTAGAATAGGGATTTATATTTGTTTATTCTTTAAAGTCGTTTGTTTATAAATTATATTTAAATTGTTTAAAGACAGTTCCGTCGAACATTAACTTTTATTACCTAAATTTTCCAACTGAAAATTATGTTTTCAAAAATTATTACGGAGTCTTCGATGTAGGGACTTGAGTCCTAACGTACTTTTTTCACGAGACTGGGTCGTTGCGTTCATCATTTCTATATTTACACATATTTACAGTTACGTATTTTATGATTCTTGGCCTTTATCGAATTATTTTACTTCAACTCATTTCAAAATTCCCGCGCTAATTCGCTAAAAGGCGGTCTTTGATTTAAATTTGAATAATCAGTTTTTTCTAAATATATTGTGAGTTCTGATTTTTAGGTTAGGGAACTATATTTGTTTATTTTTAAAAGCCATTTGTTTATGAATTATATTAAAAATTTGCAGAGAGAATTCGGTCGAACTTTAACTTTTATTACCAAAATTTTCGAACTGGAAAACTATGTCTTCAAAAATTATTATGGAGTCTTCAATGTAGGGACTTTAGTCCTAATGTACTTTTTTCAAGGGACTGGATCATTGCGTTTATCATTTCTATGTTTACAGTTACGTCTTTTATGATTCTTGGCCTTTATCGAATTTTTTCACTTCAACTCATTTCAAATTTCCCGCGCTAATTCGCTAAAAGGCGGGAAATGATTATTTAAATTTAAACCAGAGAATCTCTAATTTAAATTTAAATTATCAGTTTTTTTCTAATAATGTTGTGAGTTCTGATTTTTAGATAAAGGAACTGGACTTGGTAATTTTCAAGAGTTATTTGTTTATAAATTATATTAAAATTGTTCAGAGAGAGTTCCGTCGAACTTCAACTTTTATCATCAAAATTTTCCAACAGGAAGATTATGTCTTCAAAAATTATTACGGTGACATTGTAAAATTTTGCAGAGATTAATTTTGATAAAATTGTTTTTGCGCTGCCAAGATAAGGAATTTCAAGATTTGCTGTATTATTGAATCATTGATAAGCAGATCAGAAAATACTACAATCTCAATTTTGCAAAATAAATATTTTCTAATTTGAAAAAGATTTTCTTATAATTTCTGGTTCCGAAAAGGATTTTCTGTTTATTTTTTAAAGAAATTTCTTCCGCAATGTTAAATAATTTGATGATAGATGTGATTTGGTAAATTGGACATTTTTGATTCGCATTTATCAAATCGGACCGATTTTAATGTGAAACGTTTCAATTTTAACAATAATTTAAGTTCAAAGTATTAACAATTTAACAATTTGAAAACTAAGTGGTTAAAATTGCAAATGTAGAAATTGCATCTTCAAAATTAAACAATTTAAGATTGGAATCTTCGAACTAAAAAAAATTCAATTTTAAAATGGTCGAAATTGCACAAAGTCAAATTTGATGAATTATTTGAAATGGAATCATGAAAAAATGAGTAATTTTGAAATACATATGTGAATTCAAACAACTAAAATTAAAAGAAAAATTAAAATGTTCAAAAATGTACAATGTTCAATAGAACTCTACTTTTATTTTATTTCAATTTTAAATGGTAATGTATTTATGCTTTTCGGAAAAAAGTTACCAAGTTACTCACTTGGAAAAAAATTGCATTAAGGTACAATAATGTGAAAATTGTATTTTTTGTAAAAATTTGTAATTATTTGTACAATTTGGTGAGTGTCCAAATTTCTACAAAAAAATTGTAGTTTCTAGTAGAATACTACGAAAAATCTGATAAGACAAAAATTTTTCATTGAAATTCGGACACTTTTACAAAATGTTACAATTGTAAATTTTTACAAAAAATTCTTGTTTTTATAGTTTTATACTTTATTGAAATTTACTGTATTTTAAGAAGTATCACATTATTCACATCATGGAAGTATTAAAAATTGAACGATCTAAAATTCAAATTTCTCTTCAAAATCAAAATTTTTAAAATTGGACAATTGTGAAAATGTGAAAATTGTATTTTTTGTAAAAATTTGTAAATACTTGTACAATTTGGTAAAAGTGTTCAAATTTCAGCAAAAAATTGTAGTTTCTAGAAGAATACTTCAAAAAATTAAGTAAAAAAACCATTTTTTTACTAAAATTCGTACACTTTTATAAAATTTAACAATTGAAAATTTTCGCAAAAAATTTTAGTTTTCAATGTTTTCATATTTTTATTCTTTAGTGTAATGTACTGTTTTTTTTAGAACAAAGACATTATTTCCTAAAGGAAGGATTAAAAAGTGAACGATCTCAAATTAAAATTCCAAAAACTAAACAATTTAAATATGAAATTTATCAGAATAAACAATTCTAAATTGGTTAATTGTGCAACCTTTAATATGACTCTGTTGGTATTCTATTTTAATTTCAAATACTAATGTATTTTTGAAATATATTACATCAAGGTGCAATAATGTGAAAATTGCATTTTTTTGTGAAAATTTTATTTTTTGTAAACATTTTTCAATACTTGTACAATTTGGTAGAAGTGTCCAAATTTCAGTAAAAAATGGTATTTTTTAGTAGAATATTACAAAAGATCTAGTAAAAAAGCCATTTTTACTTAAATTCGAAAACTTTCAGAAAAATAACAATTACAAATTTTCACAAAACATGCTATTTCTCAATGTTTTCATATTTTTATTCTCTATCGTAACTCACTGTATTTTTAGAACCAAATTTGAAATTTCCAAAAATGAACAATTTGATTTGAAAATTTTCAACATAAACAAATTTAAATTGATCAAAATTGAACAATTTTAAATTGACAATTTTAGAATTGAACAATTGTACAATCTTTAATAGAACTCTGTTGGTATTGTATTTAAATTTTAAATATTAATATAATTTTGCAATAAATTACAGTAAGGTGCAATAATGTGAAAATGGTATTTTTTGTAAAAATTTGTACTTACTTGTACAATTTGGTAAAAGTGACCGTATTTCAGCAAAAAATTGTGGTTTCTCGTGGAATAATACAAAATATTCTAGTAAAATAACATTTTTTACAGAAATTCGGACACTTTTACCAAATTCAACAATAACATATTTTCACAAAAAATGATAGTTTTCAATGTTTTCATATTTCTATTCTCTATTGCAATTCGCCGTATTTTTAGATCTGAAACTGAAATTTCGAAAATAGAAGTTTCAATTTGAAAATTTTCGAAATGAACAATTTTGAATTGAAATGATCAAAATTGAACAATTTTAAATCGACACAATTGAAATTGAACAATTTTAAATTCAAATGATCAAAGTTGAATAACTTCAATGAGAAATATTTCAAAGAAAACAATTTAAAATTGGAATTTCAAAAATAGGTCAAATTTGAATTTAAATGAGTTTTAAGCTGCCAATTTTCAAATTTCTGTCCCCAAAATTTCAAAAATAGTTAACCAATCCATATATTCATTATACAATTGACGTTAGAAATTGAAATTTATTTTGTAGTCGAAAACCGCAAAAAAATTCATACAATATTTCGATACGAATAATTTCAATTTGAAATTTTTCAGAATGAAAAATTTCAAATCGACACCTTTAAAATTGAACGAGTGTGCAATCTTTAATAGAACTCTGTTGGTATTTTTCTTTTAATTTTTGATACTAATGTATTTTTGTCATAAATTACATTAAGGTAGAATAATTTGAAAATTGTATTTTTTTTGCGAAAATTGTTTTTTTTTTTAAATTTGTGATTTCTTGTACATTTTGGCAAAAGTGTCCAAATTTCTGCAAAAAATCGTTGTTTCTAGTTATATACTACAAAAAGTCTAGTAAAACAATCACTTTTTTTACTGAAATTTGTATACTTTCGTAAGATTCAAGAATTAAAAATTCACGCAAAAAATATTAGTCTTCAATATTTTCACTTTTTTATTCTTTATCGTAATTAACTGCATTTTAAGAAGAAACGCATTATTTCCATCATCGAATTATTGAAAATAAAACGATCTAAAGTTAAAACATCCGAAACTGAACAATTTTAACTTAATATTTTTCAAAATTAACAATTTCAAATTGATCAAAATTGAACAATTTTAAACTGATACTTTTGAAATTGAAAAATTTTCATTTTAAACAACCAAAGCTGAAGAAATTCAAAGAGAAATATTCCAAGTTGAGCAATTTAAAATTGGAATTTTAAAAATTGACAAAATTTTAATTTGAATGAGTTTTAAGCTGCCAATTTTAAAATTCTAGTCCCTAAAATCTCAAAAATTGTTTACTAATTCATATATTCATTATGCAATTAACGTCAAAAATGCAATTTATCTTGTGGTTGAAAAATGCGGAAAAAAATCATAAGATATTTCGAAACAAACAATTTTAAATTGATCGAAATTGAACAATTTTAAATCGACACTTTTAAAATTAAACAATTGTACAACCTTCAAAGGAACTTTATTGGTATTCTATTTCCATTCTAAATATGTTCTAATGTATTTTTGTAATAAATTACATTAAGGCCAAATAGTGTGAAAATTGTATTTTTTTTGTGGAAATTAAATTTCTTGTAAAAATTTGTAATCTCTTGTACTATTTGGTGAAAGTGTCCAAATTTCTGCGAAAAATTATAGTTTCTCGTAGAATACTACAAAAAATCTAGTTCCACAACAATTTTTCACTGAAATTTTGACACTTTTACAAAATCTAACAATTACAAATTTTTATAAAAAATTTTAGTTTTCATATTTTTATACTTTTGTTTCATTTACTATATTTTGAGAAGTAACACATTATTTATATCATAGAAGTATTGAAAATTGAACGATCTAAAATTAGAATTTCGAAAATTGAAGAGTTTCAATTTGAAATTTTCCAAAATGAACAATTTTAAATTGATCAAAATTAACCAATTTTGATTTTAAATTAAAATGATTAAAACTGAACAATTTCAATGAGAAATATTTCAAATTCTACAATTTGAAATCAGAGTTTCAAAAATAGACAAAATTTTAATTTGATTGAGTTTCAAGTTGACAATTTTCAAAAGGCGATAAAATTTCTGAAATTGTTTACCAGGCTATGTATTCATTATGCAATTAACGTCGAAAAATAAAATTTATCACGTGGTTAAAAACTGCGTAACAAATTTATACAATAATTCGCAGATAAACACGTGTGACAATAGATAAGTAAAAAATGTTAAGTAGATTGAGAGCAAAAGTATGAGAGCACGTGCTCACGTAAGAGGATTAGGTAAGAAAAAAATTGTTGACTGGTGTTCATTTTAGCTTTAAGAAATGTACACTTTACAGAAAAAAAATTATTGAGGTAGGCTCGATAAAGAGGAACAAGAGTCGTAATTCTAGTCGTAAATTTTAATGGGAAGTAATGGGAAGTCTGAACATCAATGGCGACCTTCAAATCATACGTAAGAATCTCCTTGACCTTAAACGAAAACCTGTTCCACGAGTCAAATGAAATTAATGAAAGACAGATGAAAATGAATTGAAGAATGAAAGGAAGGTTTTTTTGGAACCATTTTTAGGTGAATGATTTCATTTTTTTCATTTCATTGCACTTCATTTTATTTAATGTTTTTTAAATTTCATTCAATTTGATTTATTAAATTAATCTTATGTTTCTTATAGCTGCATCTAGTCGTCCCGAATTTCAGGATGACTAGCATTTTTCACATATTTGACTAGTCTTCCCGAAAAGATGCGCTTTCATAATGTCATTGCTTCAAATACATAATTTCCTTAATCCTTTAAGTTCGGCTGCAAACTTTTGAAGACTATAATAAATAATAAAATATACATAAAAAGAGAATAAATTTCAACCGAATCACTACCGGCTTGAATTTTTTTACATTCTCATCAGAGAAGGTATTAGATTTGTGAAAAATTTGACCCCCCC
>JAUMHM010125515.1:0-19435 GCA_032362435.1 Melikaiella ostensackeni
CGAAGACTGTTCTATCGGCCGGAAAGGTGATGGCCACCGTTTTCTGGGATTCACAAGGTGTGATCCACATCGATTACGTTAAGAAGGGTAAAACAATCACGGGGCTCTACTATGCCGACTTACTGGGCCGATTCGACGCCGAATTTGTTGCGAATTGACACTCGCGCTAATTTAATCAACAAAAAACACGTATGACAACATTGAATGTTTAAAATAAATACATTTTGTAAGAAAAAACATACAATAAGCGGAATTGAAAGCGAACTGTATAAACGAATACCACGAAGAAAATTACAAGATGATTTTGAGACGAGTTTAGTACAACGGACGAAATATAATATAAGTGTCGACGTAGAGGCGAAAGGAAGGGTGCGGAAATTGGAAAATTTAGAAGAGGTAGAATTAATAACGTTGAGGGTCAAGATTGGTTGAGGAAGTGCAAAGTAGGATGTGTAGGCGTGGAAAGAAGTTTGATGGCAAAGAAAAGGGCTATACAAGTTTATGACGGGATGTCTCCGAAGGTTATGACTAAATTACTTTTGCACGGTCATTCTCACATCTGTTAATGAATAGAGAAGGGATCGACAGAAATTTATTAAAGGTACATCTAGAAATGGTAGAAGGTGATGGAACGTGAAAAACTCGAGAAAAGAAGATTAAAAACGAAACATTATTTCAAGAGCAAAGAAAGATTGGATCGGTTTTGGATCGGTCCAATATGACACCTGTCAAATCAAAAATTGCACGTTCGATCCAACAAAATGTACACGTCTAATCGTTTCCCATTCTTTCTTGAGATGGATACTTCGGACAAAAATCGATGTACGATTTCATATGGGTTTTCATATAGTTCATTACGTGGGGATTTCAAATAGGGATAATACTTAAAAGTAAGTCCGGACCGCTTTGTGGTAACAAAATTAACGATAAATCGGGATATGATAAAAAGGCTAATACTAACGTGAATTTTGTTTGATGGCATTTTAGCAATGACCAGAATGCCCTTTGGCCGTTTTAACGAAATGCGAAACCCAAATTTTGTGCTCTGGCATTTTTGCAATGAACGACACGTTCACTGCGAACTAATATAAAGCATATGTTAACAATTTATTATTGATGTTAGTGTTTCTTGACCAGTACTAGGTATATAAGAAAATATATAAAGAATGTTCATACCTGAATGTAATTTTCCGGATCCTATAGAGCAACTCACGTCAGAGCGGATTTGCTCCGAAAATGCATGTTCTGGATTCTCTAGTATGCTATCGTGACCAGCAAATAATGCTTCGTTTGGCATTACAGTAAATATGTTTTCTGTATTAAGTATAGATTCTAAATTTCCTCCTTCAAATATGTCAAGGATATCATGTCCTTCAGTTGTTGTAATTACCTTATGCATATCATCAGATATATCTGGTACGTTGCTATCTACATCTAAAAGATCAGCGACACTGTGTTCGGGAGTCGGTGAAGGAGAATGCATTAAAGTTGGACTGGGTGTTCTAGTATTCTGAAGTCGGTCCAACATTTGACTCGATGTAGCATCCATCGCTCCTGTTACGGAAAGAATAAGGTCTTTCGTGTTTCTTGGGGGAAGTGGAGGTACTGGCTTTGGTGGCGGTGGTGTGGGCGGTAGAGAAGTTTCGTTATACATAATTTTAATAGGTACTTCAGAATCTCCAAGGTCTGAACGAGATATATCTGGAGCTTGCATTTTTCCATCTTCTATAATGTGCGTAGATGCTATATCTATGTGGCTATGGAATACATCGGGGAAAACTGTTTTGTTCTCTTTTACACCCAACTCGTCACAAGAAATACTAGTTCCCACGGTAAGAGTTGCAAACGGATTTGTTGACTCCAAAGACTGTGGCAAAGATTGATCTGATGAAAAATGTAGAAAAGGATTATCGCCAACTGCTGCTGGAATAGTTTCTGCATTATTCAAGTCTTGAAGGAAAGGATTCAAGGTTTGCTGAAACGTAGTCATGCTCGGCAGAGTCGAATGCTCGTCCATTAAGAAAGGATTTCCGCCTCTGGAGTCCATCTTAATGTTGCAATCAAATATATATTGAGCTCTGAATTAAACTATTGTTTTTCACACTTTATTTCCCAATTCAGATTCTAATAATTTAAGCTCTGTTTTTCCAAGTCCAACTGCAACAAAACTAGTATCAAATGGATCTTTTTCTTCTATTAAGAATGTCTTATCTTGCAAAGGTGTTAATATTTTATCACTAGGTTCTTTGCCATCTAAACAGAGGAAGTCCTTGAACTCATCCCCTTCACGAATAACTGAATTAATTTTGTTTTCTGCGAGTTCACCCGAAAGTGGTTCTTGTACGAGATTGATTTGATTCAAGCAAATCTGCACTTGAGCCGGAACTTGATTGAGTTCGTTTTCTAACAGTTTTAGTTCAGCTTTACCTGGTAAAATGTTAGTAGCGATTGAGGTGTCAAAAGGATCAGAATACAGTATCTCCACTTTTTCAATCAACCTAGTGTCGATCTTGGGCGTTAAAGGTTTTTTATCAACCTTAATTGCACTGTCAAGAATGCTCTCCGGTTTTTTTACTATTAGTGTATCTGTATTCGACTCCTCTTTTATATATTCACTTAATGACTGTTGATTTTCAAAGGAAGTCTGAATATTAATTACAGTAACATTCGGTTTTGATATTTTTGTTTTCAAAAGCTCTGATTCGATTAGTTTTAATTCAGTTTTGCTAGGTGCCACCTCAATAACAAAGCTCGTGTCAAATGGATCAAGTTTTTGATCGGGGTCACTTTCAAGAGGAAGACATTCTTCCAAACGTCTTTGGCAATAATAAGGCGTTAAAGGCTTTGAGGAAATTGCCTTCTCTTCTTTACTTGATGATAATACGTTTGGTCGTTTGGATGACGTAGGTAATTCAAAAGCAACCACCTTAGATGGTGCTATTACAAGAATCTCAGGTCTAGAAGTCTTATCAGTATGAATGAAATCTGTAGGATTTTCTTCGACTTGATTTGTTTCCTTCTCCTCGATGACAATTGTCTGAAAATCCTCTACCAAAGATTGATTTTCTGGTGTCACCACCTTTCTTGTCTTTTCGTCTTTTCTTGGATTAAAATCTTCATCTTCGAGAGGTTCATGAACATCGGAACTGTCGTCCAGTAATTCTTGTTCCAAAAACTTGAGTTCTGTTTTGCCTGGGATGAATTCTTGCACGCAAGTTGTATCGAATGGATTAACGTAAATTATTTCCTCGGCAGGTTGTATAGGTTGGTCAACTAGATGACTCAAATCTGTTGCAGAACTAGCTAGTAAGTCCTTCTTCGATGACTCTAATGAGATTATTGAAGTTGTAGTCGCTTCGTATTTTAATAACCCAGTTTCATAATCCCTGATGAGTCCTGCTGGATCTGTCAGAGATATGGATACTGCAGTTGCGGGAAGCTCCTCTAATTCTCTTTCAATGAATTTCAATTCTATTTTGCCAGGAAATATGTAATTAGCAAAAGTAGTATCAAATGGATCTGCCTCATTGACAAATGTTGCAACTTCGGAACTCGTTTCAACTATTTTGTCCTGAAATTGAATAGATTGGAGTTCTATAGCACTGAATGGATCCTCAGTTTCCGCTATAATTACTTTCTTGTCAGCCGGTGTGGTCAAATAAAATTCACTGTCACACAAATTTGGAATGTCTTCAAGAATTTTACTTTCTATAACTGTTTCAAACGCTGAAATATCTGATCGAATTTCCGAGCTATTTCTGCTGATCTCGAGAACATGATCGCCAGAAGAAGAGGCGACTGATGCGAATGATGTGAAGTTGGTTATTCCTGCTCTTATTTCCAGGACGTTTGTGTCATCATCTAGAAGAGTTTTATTTGTGTCCAATAGATTTGTGACATTATTTACGATATCGTTAGCTTCAATTAAAACATCTTCATCAAGTAGAAGATTTTTATGTTGTGGTTTCTCAAAAGTCCGAAGTTTACAAGTACTAACGTGATTGATGCGCCCAGCTAGAACTTCAACTGCATTTCCAAGACTGACTAATTTTTTGCCTTTCTTATCGACAGTTTTTAGAACCTTTTCTGCACTGGATGTATCGAATGGATCATCATCTTCTTTGTCCTCAGTTGGACTATCCGGTATGTAGGCTAATTTAACATCTGTGTTTTGTAGTACATCAATGTAAGTTGTGTCAAAAATATCATCCCCTGAAGAATAATTTGACTCGTCGTCATAATCTAAAACATTAACGAAACCGTCTTCATTAACAACAAGCGTTCTTTCGGCTCCTTCGTCTTTTTGATCTTCTGCAATAAAACTTCCAGCCTTATGAAAACCAACCCACTTTTTAAATTTATTTTTATTTTTTTCCGCCGCCTGTTTGTCTGCTAAATTTGTATTCTCAATAGGAACTTTACGTTGGAAAAATGAAGTTGTCTTTATGCGATCAAGATCACCTTGAGTTTTCTTTAGAATAGAGTCAACTCCAGCTGTTAAGGCTTCGAACTTTTTCCACTCGTCCGAAGTGAAAGAGCCAGTGCCTGTTTCTGATTGATCCTCTGATGATTTTTGATGGGCCTCAGCCCGGTCACGTCTATAACGTTCAAGCTCTTCAGGTTCAAACTCCTCTTCTTCTGTCCCTTTTTTCCCTTTCTTCTGCTTTTTCTTCTTCTTAAGACCCTTAGCTAATTTGTGCATCCTCTAGTAGCTACCCTGGTTTGGAGGCTTCTGAAATAAAAGAAAATTATTTTTTTTCTTAGAAACAACGTATAGCAAAACATTTCCATTTTATATTTCAATCGAACCCTTAAAACCCTTTGTAAAGATCTTTACTTCAAGTCGAAGAATCTCTCAGCGGAAAAATATTTTGTTTTCAGAGGAAATTGTACGATACGTACTTTTTCCAATTTGAGAACAAAACATTTGCCATGAAGTTACGAGTATCTAAAATTTCACATCCATTTAAACAGCACGAATTTTTTCTTCGGAAGTCTATAATCCATCATTGAAAATTATATTTGCAGAAAAAAATCTGCAGGCTTATAAAATGGCTTAACCAGCATAAAGCTGAAAGGATGCCTTCTTTATATAACCATAATCTCCTGAAAAGTATTACCAAAAATATGAAAGGTTGGGTTTTCCAGAGAATCTTCTTTTCATATTTTCAAAATTCGAAGAAAAAAATACAGAAGATTTTCCGAAAAACCCCGTCTTCTTTATTTTTTGCAATATTCAAAAAAAATTCCGCTAATATAAGGAAGACATCCTATCAGTTCTATGGGAGCTAAACCATTCTTGTGAGCTAGAGCACTTTTTCTTCCTAAAAATATATATTTCAATTTTTTATAGCTAACTATGCAAGATATCACAAAAGAGCTAGAGGAATTTTTCGTGAGAATTTTCTAGATGTGCAGACTTTTATTTCAGAATTTTTTTGTTCCTTATGCTGTTCCTGAAAAACATGCGGTTATATTTAAAAAAACTCTTTTGGCAACAAAAATGGTTCAGCCTGCATCAAACTTACAGCATGTCTTCCTTATAGAAGACCAAATTTAACAAAAAGTTGGACAAACATATAATTTTGAGGGTTTCTTGTAAAAATCGACTTTTTATATTTTCAAACAAGTCGGCTCAACTTTGTTAATTTCTAACTTTTTAAAAAATTTTTGATAGATTTTGAAAGACGACTTTAGAGCTCATCAGTATCCAAAAATCAAAACGGAACATCTCAATTAGATCAAAAACTATAGATTTTCAAAAAAAAATTGGTGTTTTTTTTTAATGGACGTGCAAATTCAAATACGCATAACTTCATGGCAAATTTTTTTTCTCAAGTCGCAAATGTACGTGTCACCTAATTACTTCGCAAAAATAACATATTTCGCCGCTGAGAGATTCTGCGACTCAGAGTGTAGAGCCTGCCTGATCTGAAATGGATTCGATCATTATATCATTGAATAACTACATTTTTCTATTTATTGTATGAAAATCAAATCACTTTTCATTTTGTTTTTAGTATTATTCTATTATCTAATCAGTCGAATAGTTTTACGATTCATAAAATTTTCTTCCAGCGTCAGACCTTCAAACAAAGTAGATCATACGAAACGAGTTTTCATTTGAAACCTCAATTTGCGATTTTTTCATAAGTGCCGAATCTTCGAGTCCTCCATGTGGACCGAACCAGGGAGCTACCATTGAGGAATGAAAACTTGAATCTACCAGGCTAACCCTACGTGACTCTGTGTGTCCTTTTTTTTGTTTAGCTTTAAGCCTTTATGGAGTTTCAAGTGCCAAAAAGGAGTAGATGTTGGCCTAACCTACGTAAGAGGCTTGAAATCAAACGTCCAGCTTCCGTGGTTACATCATATGTTGGAAAAGTAGACGAAACATGGCAGGCGCCAGTAAACCAAGATTACAGTGTGGATCGCAAGTGTGGTGAATACAGTCATGTGTAGAACAGTGTCCATATTCCTCTTCTTGCCCCCCACACCCGAGCCTCATAGTGCTCGCATTACGTGCCTAGAAACCCTTCAATCACTGCCAAACGATATCACGTCGACGTCAAGTGGTGCGAAATTCCTTGACGAAGCTACACTTGTGACTGAGTTTTCGAGTGCACGATCCGCAGTGGTTGACAGGTAAAAAAATTACTTATGCCGGATGAAAATTGCAATCGAGAACCTCACAAACATCCTACGCATGCGAATAAACTCTAAAAGGAAAAATGCTTTATTCGAAGAAGCAATCGCAATCCCAGGTGTACTTGCTGATATGCCCTGCTCCCATCGAAGGAAGCATAAGCTCCAATACAATTTAGGCGTGTTGATTCCGAAACATGAAGAAGCGAGCTTACGCTTCAGCAGGTACGATTCTTTCGCTTTTTTCTCCTGCGCGCAGTCGATCATGACACGCGTGACTCCTCTGCCCCACCTATTATGTTATTCCAAGCGCTTTAGCAATCGATTCTCTCAACCATATAGAGAAATAACTGATCCCACGATCCTGACATCCCCAGCTACAACTTCACCATTTTAAAAGATCTATACGCGGCCAAAACTTCTGACATTTCTGAAACAAAGATGAAGTTGTTTGCATCTTCACATCCTGGTTCAAAGCCTCCCCAGAGAAGAAAAACCCACGCGTCACTGAAGACATCTGTCACGTACCCCAGATACGCCTGCTACGTCCTGGTGGATAGTCATCCGGGAGTGAACATGGCCTCGAAGAGAAGAGACCCGTGCCCCTGTAGCTTTTAGAAGATACAGTTCGACCACGAACCACTGAAGCCATCAGCATACATGTGCCATACTGTAGCATCCAAGCCTGGCGCATCAATTCTCTTCTAGCCTTTGAGCAATGAAGACGTCCTGAATTGTTGTGCGCAATTGAGTTCTCAGTTCTAAAATACCTACTCATTTTCTACCACTTTACATTTTGGCGATCCTGCCACGATAGACTCAAACGACCAGAGTTCTACGGCATTTATATCAAACTGAGCTATCTTGCAAACCCACCTGGAGAAAGGAAGAAGAGATTTTCACGTGAATCTGAAAAAAAGCCAAATTCTCTACGGAGATTTTGAACATCGAAAAGTAAAGAACCTGAGTTATAATTAGTTGTTGAATTTAGCAAGAATTATCCTAAGTGAAACTCTTGATTTTCTGAAATTCACAACATTTCTGGCGAGTAATACACCGCTGTAAGGCTTCTAGCGCTCTAATTAGTGAGATGATACTCCGAAACAGAAGGTAGTCACTGTGAATTAAAATAAAAGTTAGGATAAAAGTCAGAAATTTTGTCACTTTACTTAAACGAGAGTATCAGTCTTCTTTGGTATGCTGAACGGCCACTGCGGTTGAAGAAGAGTTCGTTCTAAGTAATTAAAACGGTTGGTACACTTCGCGTGCTCACAAGCTCTGTCATCCTCAATAAAAAAAATCTGATATTCCAGCAGTTTGTCACACAGACATTCCAACGGTTCAGAAAACAGACCGATGACTATTCCCATTGACAGAGTCCATGGGAGCAATAGGACGGAAAGCGCAAAATGCAAGGAGAAACAGGGACAAGAGGAGTGAGCAAGAGGGAACCTAAAGTAGAGAGCAGGGATTCACAGAAGAAATATGCGTGAACTTTTACATACCCAGAGAGGAGAGTCACCAATAGCGGACGGAAAGAAGGGAGCAGAGAAGCAACCCAACAAACGAAGAAGATAACTTGCGTGAACCAAGGCATATCTGCGAAAGAGTTCCTGCGACAGAAGAAAGAAGAGAACAAGAAAGCAGTCTAAGTGATGATAAAATCCCAGTTCGAGACGCTATCAGGGCAATCAAACTCCTAAGCGGGCAAGACGATGCCGAAGTCGAGGAATTCACCAGGAAAGTGCAAAGAATTAGGCAGCAGGGTAGTAAACCTATGAAAAGAAGATTTGCGCTTGACATAGAAGAAACTGAGTGCATTCAGAAATACCTAATGAACATGAGACGGACAATAGGCTTACAGGTTGAGGCCCAGAAACCAACAAATATTGGAGAAGTCCAGAATATGGCTACTGAGATCGAAACTTAGTCAACCGGGAGAATAGCAAATACACGATCCAGATTTCAAACCAATACAACACCAATAGCTCCAATCCAATTAATGGCACTAGCTAACAGAACGGAGATGAAGTGCTACAAATGTGGAAAACTAGATCACTTTTCTAACTAGTATTATGTAATGAAAAGTTTTTACTAGGAACATTCCCCCAAAAGACCACCGGATACAGTAAGGGACATTCAGGTGGAAAAAACAAACTTTTTAGACGCCCAACAAATGACTCAGGAAGATATAGAGAGGCAAGAGGCCTACGACGTAAGGGCAGAATATAAAACCTATGCGGATGACTCCTATTCATACGAGAAAAACGACGAGACGCGACCGTATACAACTTATTAGTGGATTCGGGAGCCTCTATTAATAT
This sequence comes from Melikaiella ostensackeni, assembly GCA_032362435.1. Classification (NCBI taxonomy): domain Eukaryota; kingdom Metazoa; phylum Arthropoda; class Insecta; order Hymenoptera; family Cynipidae; genus Melikaiella; species Melikaiella ostensackeni. Next base: position 8,970 of record JAUMHM010125515.1, read on the forward strand.
AATAGAAGAGGAATTATGGTCACCAATTCATAACTACAAGTCAGCTCCTGTTGAAGTGCCACATGACATCAATTACGAAAATATCTTCAACATGCAGTCTCGAGACGAGACTAACTAAAAAGGAGGGACGAATACACCGCAGGCTTTAAAGGCTTTAATAGAATCGCAGAACTTCAGAAAATACTAAAATTAAACCCCATGGAAACTTCAATTCAACAGAAAATTAACAAAATCGTTATTTAAAAGGACAGTCACCAAGACGCATACAACTTACCAGTTGCTAAAGTTAGAACCAACTAAATGCGAGCATCTGCGACCAGAACTCGAGAATTCAGGCCACTTACACACCATGGATGAAGTGAGACCTAATCCAGGGAAAACTTAAGCGGTAAAGAACTTTACAATCTTTACCAAGGTGAAGAAAATTAAGTCATTCTTAAGCTTGGCAGGATACAATAGAAAATTTATAGAAATCTTCTCTAGTACTGCTAGACCTCTGACTAAGCTGATCCAAGAAGAAATCATATTCGACTGTACACCCAAATGCACTGAATTTTTTGGACAACTAAAGACCACCCTATGCTCAGAACCAGTACTACGATTTCCAAACTCCAAGGAAACTTTTTCGCTGATCACAGAAGCATCCAACCGAGGATTGGAGATAGTAATGTCACAGAACGGACACCCATGCTTATTTATATCAAGAACATTGAACACGGCAGAAGAAAATTACACCACCAGTAAAAAGGAAATGTGAGCTATAGTGTGGGCTGTCAAACGACTCCGTTAATACCTATTGGGGAAAAAATTTACAATTCAAACGGATCACCAGGCCTTGATCTGTCTCCATAACGTGAAAGACCCTAGCTTATGCCTACTTAGATGAAGACTCAGATTAGAGCAAGACAAGCATGAAGTCCAGTACTACTGAGGAATCAACTGAAGAATCGACTGAGAAAGAATCAGAAAGTAAAAAACCCAATTATCATGACTCTAATCCATTTGATAATGCTGCCGGAAAATTGTGGAAATTAATTGAAAGGGATAATAAGCCAGATTACAATGAGGATGAATGACTTAGACACCTAGGCTAAATGATAGACGATTTCAGGAACAAGAAATTATCTATAATACGACTACACTTTGGAGACCCTACGGTTACACTCATCAAAAGGGCGAAACTGTGGAAATAATAAACCATTTGTAGGGTGTCACGGCAAAATCGTATGAGTGTCAAAATAAATTGTTTAGGAGAGCAAAAAACGTTTCAAAATATGAATTATTAAAAAAATGAGAAACTACTTTCGAGAGTTGATCGAGCTCTATAGACCTATGAAAAATAAGTTGTAAAACGTGAATACTTTTCGAGAAAAATAACGTCAAAAATCGTTTCCGGTCATAACCGTATAAGTGACGTGAGTTTTTTTTTAGGCTTCATACAACATAAAACGTATCCGTGAAAGACGAGAAATATATTACGAGACAAATAGAAGGCTGAAAAGTAAAAAATTAGTTTCATAAAATTGTGATCGTGAAATAAAATTGGATTTTCCAATACTAAAGTGACATTTAGGTAGAAGAAATTTATTTTCCTTGTGTTTGGGAAGGATATAGTCAACAAAAATATGAATTAACACAAAAAAGAATAATTTCTGCAAAGAATCTCGTTGAGCATTGATCTGAAGAAATCCAAAGATTTAAGGAATTTTTTCGAGCCCTTGCATATTGATGAAGGATGAATAAAATCAGTTTGAATATTAGGACTGAATAATCTAGATTGATTCATTTAGATAATATTGGCTTGCCTCTAGTGGCAGAAACAGTTACATAGCCCGGAAAATCCTTCTTTTTTTCTGAAGTCAAACCATTTTCAGCTTTTTGTTCTGTGACTTCAAAAGCCTGGAAGACTACGCTGAACACGAATGCGCATAAGTGTTGCAAGGTGCACTCATGTCAAATATCCGGTTGTGAACAATCACACTTTTACATTTCCCACTTCCGGTTCGAATTCGAATATACCCTTTCACCACAATGTGCGGTGGAATTTTATAGAATGTTCAGGCTAATATAACGTGCTTTGAAAAAAGTAGCACTTATATTTTTATGACGTGACACCCTTCATTTGTGCAACTATTCCTACGTTGATTCCAGTTTCCACTTGTGTTTAATAAAACTTGCGAACTAACTAAGCAAGAAAAGGAAAAGGTCATGAGAGAAGCTCACGGCGACCACTTGGGAGAAAATAATACTATAAGCAAAGCAAGAGCAAAATCAGAATGGGCAGGAATGGACGAAGACATGAAAAGGTACGTCAAATCATGCCCTATCAGCCCACTACATATAGCAGTCAGGATAACATACTGGGCGACAGGTATTATTCCCGATATTCCCGCAAACCTCCATGAGAAGGTAGCATGGACATATTTGGGCCGTTGCCAGAGACACAGATTGGGAATAAGTATATTTTGAGTATCCAGCACAGGTTAACGCGATACACTTAATCACAACCAATGCAAAACTAAAGCTTTGAAAGTATCCTGAATAATTTGATGGAACATTACATTTACGTGTTTGGTGTACCATAGGTCATTCTGACTGATGAAGGACAGAACTTCTTGTCAGAAGTAGTGCAGCAATTTGATGAAATTTCAAAATTAAGCACATTAAAACTACTGCGTTCCATCCTCAGGCAAACGAAAATATAGAAAGGATGTATTCAACATTATAAAACATGGTTAAGAGTTCAATGATAGGAAATAATAACAAGTTGGATGAAAACATCAAGTTTATAAATTTCGCGATAAACACAATCGGGAACACAAACATACAGCCACCTGATAATAAAATGGAAAGCCAAACATTATAAATACCTACAAAAGGCTAAGGAGAGGATCCAGCTACAACAAGAAAAGCCTTAAAGAAGAATAGATAAAAATATAACGCAAGTCCACCCGATCTAAGAAATAGGAAACCTAGTTAAATGGAAAAATAAAAACATGTTAAACGAATCGGAACCCAGCTGGAAAGGCTCAGCTACCAGATAACGACAACTTGATCATAAATTATAAGGGTAAAATGATTAAAATCCACATAGATCAAGTTATGTCATTTTATGTTTTAGACAATATCGAAGATAGTCGTAATCCTATTCTTAGCGGTGGGGATTCAAGCTAACTATACCATCACTGATCTAAGAGGAAACGTATTCACAGAGGAGGGAAGAAACTTGAACCTCTTCCCCAAAGAATAGCGGCTAATAATGGGAGTCAATATGACCACCACGGAGCAACATGTCTCAGTGGTGGAGTACACCCTACAGCTGGCGAAAATAGCTTGTGAAAAAGAATGCACACCCATATACGAGTTGCAACTAACGAGAACTAGATACAATAGGCTTCAACCCAAAATACAAATTTTACATGAACTGTTAGGCAAACAACGTACAAAACGAGAGTTGGCCACAGTAAAATTCTCAAGCTCATACTCGATTCCTTATTAGTGGATATGAAAACCTGGAAGAAAAAACAAACGCCGAATCAGATGCACTTAGGAACCTTGGCTCCCGAGTAAACGCTGATAACATGAATACTTTTGTAAATTCTAAATTAATGTTGGCCACTTTTCTGATCGATGAAATAGATGAAGACATCAAAACATCCATCAATGCTATCAGTAATGGTAATAACGAGGTGGCACGCTCGCAAATCTTAACGCCTAAGATGCTAATGTCAGCGATCACAGAATTCGAGAAAAAACATGGCACACATCATCACTTTGATAACGGCGAGTCAAACTATCAGCATCTAATCGACACCAACAAACTAACAGTAGCTTTAGTGCAAGGACATTTTACCTACATCCTGAATATTCTAGTTTTAGAAACGGAGGAAGGCCTATCAAAACACATAATTCCAATCGAAACCAACCAAATAATGAGTTTTTAGAAAGTAAAAATTGTGAAGCAAGTCTTTTACGACGATACGCGATAGCCTCTTTTAACCTTTCCCTCTACCTTCTGAATAAAGAAACTTTCATCCCTACTCGTGACGGATAGATAATTATACCGTCACTAGATATTAATTTAGACATCGTATGTGGGAAACACGTGAAAATATAATCATAAAAACTAGCACTCTGATTACCGTCGAAAATTTGCAGCTCTATAAGGAATTCGACGAATTAGATTTACCCAGGTATTTAGAGAAAAAACAAACATATGCGATAAATGTAACTCATGATGTTAACTACGAAAATCCAGATCTAGACAAGCTCAAAGGACAATTAATATAACTGCCCAAACAAATAATCTTAGACGAATTGAGGAGAGCCAGAGTGTGCCTGGATGACACTCAAAATATACTAGACCGCATATCAAGACACAGGCGAATAAAAACTTGGGAAGAGACTAGTCTGGGAGGGATCCAATATCTGGGCTACATCGCGATATCTTTCATTGTATTATTTGCGAAAGAGAACTTTTTTTTCTTAGTTTTTTCTTGAAATGTTCCTCAAAAGTGTAATATTTTTCAAGCTAATATAGGTATGTATTTCTCTCTTTCTGATTCTCATAGAATTTCTCGTTCTCTATCGATAACCGTTAGATAATTTTTAGAACATTGGAAATTAGCAAATGGCGGCGGTTTTTCTGAAAATATTCAAAGTCAATTAACTCAAAAACCCCACTGTTGTTCCTTCCTTCTCGACTTTTTTTCTAGAATCGTCCCAATGTAAAGAGCATATTCAATGATTAGTCTTTTTCATCTCAAGAATGAAAATTTACGTTCTTTGCCGAAATAACACCAGATACAAGAAAAGTTGAAGCAACAAAAATTTTTAAAAATTTCTGGAAAAATGTTTGACACTTTTTTTGATCACGCGTTATTTTAGAGATTTTTGTCAAAATATGTATGAAATCCTTTAGGATTGTTTTTTTCTAACAATACAATTTTATCGTTTGATGAAAGTCCAAAAATTACGTAATATAATAGTTGCAACTACGTCTTGGTAGAAGAATAATAAAGTAAGCTAGAAAAAATGGAGAGTATCGATTATTTTGAAAATACCAACTTCTGTGGAAAAAGTTTGATGTCAAAGTTGTTGGAACTATCAAATTACGTTCTTTATTGTTTTTTTTTATACTTCAAAATTAAATTGTTGAGAAAAATTAAATTTCAAAAGATTTTATACATACTTTCGCAAAGATCTCAAAAATAACGCAAAAGAAAGAAAGTGTCAAGAGACATTTTTCTAGATTTTTTTCAGAGAAGCAATTTTTTAGTTTGAGTTTTTTCGTATTTTGTGTGGTTTTTGGCAAAAACGTGAATTTTCTCTTTTCAAACAAGAAAAATTCGCTTCTCTCCAAGGCGCGAACACAGGGCAGACTATCATTGAGTATGCTCTTTACATTGAAGCGATTCTAGAAAAAAAATCGAGAAAGAAAAAACAACAGTGGGGTTTTTGAGTAAATTGACTTTGAATATTTCCATAAAAAGCGCCGCCATTTTCCAATTTTCAATGTTCTGAAAATCATCCAACAGATATCGATAGAGAACGACAACTTCTATGAGAATTAGAAAGAGAAAAATAAATACCTATATCAGCTTGAAAAATATCACACTTTTAACAAACATTTTGACTCTCTTTTAATGATCCGCGTTTTCAATTTTAAATATTCAAATACGTGTCATCTTATTCCCTCTGAAAAACAACATGTTTCAGTGGAAAATGATTCTATCATTTGAGCATGGACTGGCTGCCCGTTTTGAAATGAATTCGGTGAATATAATTTTTTGCCATACATATTATTTCAGTTAAAATATCATCTTAGCAACATTAAATTCGTATTCAGGGAGAAATTTCACATAAAAAAAATGATAATATAGTCTGATGTCTTAAGTCTGAATATGTTTATCACGTACTGAATTATGGATAGGTTCGAAAGAATAGTTAAATGTGGATTTCGAAAAAGAAAAGGTTAAAAATGATCAAAATGCGATATGTATTTCGGTAAATGTTATATATCCAGACAGCAAAATCAGACGATTAGATGATTCTAAATTAGGTTTTCTAATATTTATATTCATATAGTTTGAAATATTGAGACTACAATTCAAACCTAAAACTAAAGTTGAATTATTTTCATTGTGTCAATAAACACTGATGAACACCGAAATCCTTCAAAAAATAAAGATTTTAAAGATACAATACCGAAAAAACTAACTTGTCTTTTGTAATTGCATTTACATCCTGCAGTTTCATGGAACACTACCCCCTTGAAACGCGATTAAATTATTTTATAAAAAGTAGAATATAGCGCTGTAAAAGCCGAGCAGCCAACATTCTCTCACTGAGCTCACCGGTGACAACTGAATCTTTGGCGTTTCTGGGATTCACACGTATGGTTCCGATCGTCAGGATCGCTTAACGAGTTGCGTCTGTGTGAGTCGCGCATACATGAGCAACAATATCCATGACGACAGTGAAGATAATTTAGAAACCAATCAATTTTGGTTCATATCTTCGCTGTATGGATATTGATACCCAACTTGGGCCACAGAGGCGCCACTCTATACCAATATAGTGCCTGACTTCTTGCTTAGGTGCCCGGACACGACGTGGTGATTGGGAAACATCACTTGGTGACTCGACGGAATTCCCAATGTATGAATCCTTGCGCACTCTTTTTCAAAATAAGGTACGCACATTGGATATTCTCGGAGCGGGTTCCGGAGCAGCTACCCTCACAACAAAATGATATCTCCGGCATATCCCTAGGATATGCCGGCAGGATATGGGATATCCTGAAAAATGTTCCTAAAATCTCCCGGGATATCTGTGGCATATTCAAGGGATATCGAGATTTTTGCCCCTTACGATATCGTGACAGGATATCCTGACGATATCCCGTACGGAATATCCACAGGATATCCCAAATAGTGTAGTGAAATGTCCCACGAATATCCCGATATCCCAATGAAAGAAATTCATGAAAAATTTGATGCAATTTTTGATGTCCATTTAATTCATTGTTTCCATGCTTTACGTCAACTTTGTATCATTACCTATTGCGATTTTATTTATTTTACTATTTGGAAAGCAAAAGCCTTTCATACATGGTTCACTGATGATTATAATATTTGTTTCTGCTTTAACTAATTGCTTTTATTTTCCATTTTATTGAATTAACTTTTTTGTTACATTTAGAGCACTTTTGAGGTTAAGTTGACAGCAATGTAGAAAAAGCTGATTCGTCTGATCTTTTTAAACCTTTCTTCATCATACATATCAGCTTGCATGCGTGAATTCATTGAAATTGATATACTACGATAAAATTTGTTTAGTTTTTTAAAATAATTTTGCCAAACTTTGCTTTAGTTTTATTGAGAATACAATTTCTTATTTAAGGTTATGTTCACAAACATAATCTTGTACGCTGTACGTTCTACTTAAATCTACACATATATAGTTAAGCATAACAAGTACCTATATACCTATACAATCTTCTCCAAATTTAAACAGGGAATGAACAAATAATCATCTCAAAATTGTGACACTTGAAACAATTTTGAAAATATAGTAAAAAGACCGTACTATCCTTCTGCTACTATCTTCGATTCTTTGTAGGTCCGGGAAAATATTTTCATCTTGTGAAATAATGAGTTTGTTTATTTAAAGCGCAGTGAGTTTACATTATTTGCAGAAAGGATATTTGAAATTCAAGGATTATAAAAAATTGTATAATTAGGATTTCTTGGGGATATCCTTGGTATGTCCTGCATTTTAAATATGGGACATCGTAAGAATATCTTAGGATGTCCCGAATTATGGAAATTAAGATATCCTGTTCTATAAAAATTGGGACATTAATGGGATATCCTCAGCATATTCTGAGATATCTTTGGGACATTCCAGGGATATTAAGATTTCCGATCTGTAGGATATCATTCGCGATATCCCTGGAATATGCCTGGGATATCGTGGGAGATGAATGGGATATCCCGCCGATAACCCTTGCTGTGAGGGTAGGGGATCAACTACTTTAAAGAGTATATGAGCAAAGAAAAAACAAGGACAGCGAGAATAATAAAAAAAAAAACAGTTGGACCTTCGCACCTGTAAGCGAGTCAACCTCAGGGTTATTAGTCAAAATGTTCTAAAATACAACTATGGACTGCAGCACTTTCTGATGAACTGTCCCACGTTCCGAGCCATGACTGCTACACAACGAATTGAGTTTGCTGCCAAGAAGAAACTTTACCTTAAGTGTTTACGTCAGCATTGTTTCATAGACTGTTCTTCAGTGATAACCTGCCAAATATGTAAGCAAAAGCATTATACCATGCTGCATATGGACTGACAGGCTGCGAACTCTAATCAACAAACACTGAACAATGGGGAGGTGAATCAACAGCTCTCAACTGCCCATCAATAACAAAGCAAGCCAATTATGCACGAAATTATATATGAAATTCTTCCGGATTTTATAAATATGATAATTATCATGCATGTTTACAGGTTTCTACGAATCAACTTTGCAACATTTAAGGACCTTCTTATGATGAAAAATGTGAGACATGGGAAACTACATTGGATCTGGGCTCAAATTACGATATAGTTTCCGATATGGTTTACTGCTATAGGTTTAAAAAATGTTGACCTCTCTACAAAAGTTAGATTATGAATAGAAATCGTTAAAGAATGAAACGAACCTTATTGTAAAGGTCATTTTATTGGGCACAAGTTCTCCATTCATGGTTCGTCGTAGATTAATCATAGAAAAGTTATGGTAGGATGAAGGTACAAAAACACGGTCAACAACGTAAGTTTCACGACAGTGAACTTTGACTTGCTCTATTTTGTTGAAAAATGAGTGAAAACGAGTCAAAAGAATCAGGCGAATACTTTGACATTTTCTTTGAAGGTGGGTAACATGAAAATTTGAAAATTTTAATAATTTTAGCTGGCAGAGTAAATCATAGATTAGGATGTGATCTCAGCTCCATATTGTGATAGAAAGCTCTGCTAAAGCTTGAGTTCATTCAAAAAATTCAAACAATTCAATGATAAAAGAAATAAAGTTTTAAAACAATCACATAATTGGCTATTAGCAAATTTTTTTCTATGCTTTTTTTTTCCGGGCATAAAAAGAGTGATCAGTATCGGTGTCGGGCACAGGGTTACTGTTGGCACGTTTCACACTTCTACCCGACGCCTGTAACTTGGAGAAAATAAAAAAAAGCAAAGTCGTAGGAAACGGATATTCACTTGGGAAAATGAATTTCACGTTTCCAGGGGGAAAAGTTATGCATAGTGGAAAAATGATGTATAATTTTCATTTGTTTTATCCAAGTAATCTATAAAACAAATAAAAATTAAACACAATTTTTTCCACTATGCATAACTTTTCCGCCTGGGGTTGACAGTTCCATTCCAGAAAAAGAAGAAACTTTTAGAGAGAGAGGAAAAATATCATTAAAAAGGAATGATCACATAAGATAAAAGTATTCAAACTCTGATTTTAGTTTTTTTAAATGTAAATTTAACTTCTTTCAAATTCAAAAAATCTGAAATTCTCTAATCCACAGTTTAATCTTCACTTCATTCTTTCCCGAACTCAAATATTTTTTATATGAATTCTTATCACTGGAAAAGATTCCCAATTGAAATTTTTTTCAAAATAGATAATTCTTATAGTTGATATTTTTGTATTAATAAAACGCTCAAAAGGCTCGAAGGTTCAAATATTATCCGATTTCTGAATATTTTTCTGTCTTCGATTTATCTATTCGGTTATTTCGGCCCACCCTATTATTAAGCTGTTAGTTTCAAAACATATTTGTAATGTTTGGAAAAAAATGATGCATTTCATACAAAAATAAGTAAGAAAGTTGAGGTAGTTGTTTATAATAACAAACTGCAATAAAAAAATTTATTCCTTCAACTACCATTTTCTTAATAACGAATATAAATATTTCCTACGCCTTTGGTAGTTCTAGCGTTGCACCCATAATTTTGGGGCATCTGGAAGAGGTACTAAATGAGAACCCTGGACCGAGCTGGACAGGACAATTATGGTTGGGATTCTGTTGACGGATCAGTTACACTTGCTGCCCCCAAGTGACAAGAAAAAAAAACGTAGAAAAAATAATGGCTGATGGCAAACCATAAATGGAGAATAGCAACTTAATTAGTGCATGTGCAATGATGCGAAGAAAATGCAAAGTACATGCTAGATCTGTTTAATCTCGTGTGTGACGCAGTGCGCAGCTCTCTACTCGTATGTCTGTAACTCAAGTTTCTGTACGTCAAAAGTTCAATCTGAATCAGTGATTATGACTCGCATAGTTTTATATCTTCAGCAATGTGAACTTTTGGTAAACTCAACTTTGGAAGATATTGATATTTTATTAATTTTTGGTTTTGTGGTTTTGGGGTCCGTCAATGATGAAGAAAATTTAGATTTCCAT
>JAUMHM010125561.1:0-19429 GCA_032362435.1 Melikaiella ostensackeni
TGATGGTTAAGAGGCCGGGGGGGGGGCAAATACCTGAAAAATATGAGAAAGCAGAGCAAATGAAATAGAGTGATGGAATTTAGAATGGGAGAGGTGAGAGAGGGGTGAGTGCATTTAGGTAATGGATGAATAAAGACGAAAATCTGTGTTGAGTATGAAGGTATGAGCAGAAATCACGGTTGCACTCATTAGAGAGGTGAACATGTGACGAAGTAGGAGGGGAGAGTATGGAAGAGAGAATGAAGTTGATTTCAATGGGAATTGTCAGGGTGAGGAGTGGATGAAGAAGCTGAAAGAGTTGAGAGAGAGAGAACTGGTTACACGGGGTAGGGAAAAGCCAAAAAAAATGACTGCTAAAGAAGGAGAAAAAGAAAATAGTGTTGCGGAGTTGAGCTACAAGCCTCAGATTGATACTGATAAATGGAAATGGAAGCCCAGGTCAAGATCGCAAGCGTCTAGGATTAAGGATAATTGTTAAGACGATATTGTAAGAAATATTCAGTAAGGTAGAATATAAGGATTGTAGATAATAAAATATGTAATGGCCCTGAAAGACTCTCAATTCCGTGAAAGGAAGAGAGTATAAACAAATAAAAAGACTTCTAAGACAGCAAATGTTACCCTCTACGCTTGTAACTGTGACACCACTCATTATTACCTATTGGAAAAGTAACATACTGGTAAATATCTTCCTCATAACATGTGATCACTGAGGAAACATGCAGAACAGTAACAAGTTAGCTGAGTACTTTTTGAATTTTCGAATTATTGAGTCGTCTATGGGAATATTTTGCTTATTTTCTTTTGTAATTTTACATGCGTTTTTTTGTCTCAGATAATTCGGGAATTTGAGATTCTAAAATTAGTCACTCAACCCTATCTCTACACAGAAATTGAGGTCCTGACGGCCAGAGCTCTGAACTGGATATGTTATCAGAGTTCATGCCCCGAGATGAGAGGCCACCTGGATTTCGTTTTTTTGGCACGTGTCACCAAAGCTCGATATTTATCAATTTTCGAATTTGCGAGATTCGATTTGAAACAGAACCATCTTCCATCTTTCCTGTTTGCTTTTTGATCCAGTCCACAACCATGCATGAGTCAGTCCAATAATGACTACCATGTAGAGGTGTGTCGAGTGCAAATTCTACTTGATCAAGTAATTTTACGAAACAGACAGAGAGCTCTAGTTCGGGAATAGTTCGAGTTTTTAGCGAAAAGACTTTTGATTTAGCACAAACTAGTCTGACTGCTACGTTACCAAATTTATCATGTGATCCAATGTAAACGTACACCCCGTATGCTTCCTGAGAAGCATCTCAATACCCATGAAGCTTAATATTAATAGCATTTGAACCAAAGACATATCGTAGAATGGAAAGATCGTTTAGAGCTGGAAGTTTTTTTTGCAATTGAACCATTATTTGTGAAGATCGTAGGGTAGAACCTTATCTCGTGCAAGTTTTTTTAGCATAATTCCTGCAATAAGATTTTCATAATTATAATGCAAGGACTTAGTAGACCAAGGGGATCGAAAATTTGAGATATTTCTGCAAGAATTTTTTGCTTTGTTACCCTGATATTTTGCGAGATATTCTTTGAATATTTTAGAGTTTTAAGATTGGTTTGCCAAAAAAGTTCCAGCGTTTGGTTTGTTCATCAGAAAAAAAGATTTACGAAATAAAGAGCTTCTTTAGGATCTACTATATCATTGATTATTCCAGGATTATTAGACACTCATTTTTCGAGGTTAAGGCAACCCATGGATGAAATTTCTTTTAACTGTTTTGCAAAAGAGGCATTCTCTCGGATACTATCTGCTTCTGTGAGCAAATCGTCTATGCTGATAACGAGTTTGTGTTCACGAAATCTAACCATGATAGCAAATATGTCTCTTCGTCTATTAGGACCTATTATTTGTAAATCATTGGAGGATACACCTGAACTACTTTTTGCTGACCCATTGAAAACTACTCTGAGTTTTGTAGAGTTACTTTCTGGACGAACGATACAATGATGCGGAAAATAATAAGAGGAAATCGGTTATATTTTATTGTCCACATTTTTCATGTGTTTCACATCCATGTATTCGCCCATCAATAATTTGGAGTAGTCTTCCCTCTGTTCGGTATGCTTACCTAATTTCGATTCTAAACTTAACAAACGACATTCTGCAATTTTTTTAAAATCACCTAAGCATTAAGAATCCCTTTTTAGCGAAATTGTGACAATAAATCTTCCCTCATCATAGCGCTTGAACGTTTTAACAAAGAGATCTTCGCGAATTTTGTAAGAACTAGTTTGAGATTGGATTTCGATTTCACACTTGTGTCTTATAGCCGAAGGGCTTTCGCTGACTGACTTTATGCTAACATCAACCGGTGTTTTTTTGAACTCAAGTTCTTCGCAAAGATTATAAGTAATTAGATTGCATTGCGAACCTGAATTTAGTAAATGACAAGCAGAACACTGTTTATTGTTAATATTTTTACCAAGGAATGGAGCTGTAGAGAGAACTCCATCATCAGGATTCAAGGTGACTGTACTAGCGGAACACATGAGCTTTTTTTTAGGCTCAGTAGGAGTAGTTTAATTGGATTTAGTGCTCCTTTCAAAGTGAAGTAGGGTGTTGTGCGTACCTTTGCATTGTTTGCAAACACTTGATCAGCTCTCTGAAAATGTCCAAGTCTCAGACAATTTCAACAAATTTTGCAAGTTCTAGCTTTTTCCATAAATCACTCAACTTAAGAATTTATGTCGGATATTTATTCTCTGGTTAATTCTGAACAACATATTGCAAGGTGGAATAATTTGCAAGATTTGATGGCCTAGAAATTTTAGATTAACAAAAAACTGCTTTTTCCCCATAAGAAACTAGTGTCAAACTTTATGGTGCCTGAGGCACGAGTTAATATTAACCGATTTGGCTAAAATTTGGCGGAAATCATTTTCTTAGTTATTTGAACAAAACTGGGGGTTGAGAGTAAAGAAATTCCAAAAGTGAAAAATAAGGGCCACCCTAATACAGCAGCCAATAACAGAAAAACAAGCGCAGCCGGATGCGGCCCTGATTCCCAGTCTGCAGAAACAGCAACAGCGAACATAATTACACTATTCTAGAAACAATATAAGTAACTCTGCTAGAATATATTTTTGGGATCTGCACGGTTTCACAAATGTTAATGATATTTCCAAAAAAAATCTAGATTCAGATATTTTATGTATTTTTAAGCCTGACTTTTGTCTCCACCTGGACTCCTCCCACGATGGCTGCATGATTTTGAAACAGTTTTTATCGATGCGCATAGAGATTCAGAGAGGGATAGAGCTGAGGGCGGCTGAGCAATCATTTTTAAAGAAACATCTACACCCAAAAAATTCTTTTTCATACAGAAAATTTCCTCTTCGTCAAATTTCAAGATCATTGCACGAGATTTACTGTTGGTCTAGTTTATATTAATCTTATGAGGGGAGTTTTTACTTGACTCCTCACTCATGGCACATACGTATATCGACACGTACGGTATTTGGGCGCCAGCCAGGCCTCTATTCGCAGAACGGATAAAAAAAGAAGGAAATCTGAAAAAATCAAACCTGATTTTATTTTATTTTTGACCTGACAATTGTTGCTATTCTTCTATCCTTAAATCTTTTAATGAGGGAGGAAGCATCAGGACGTGAACCTCAGAGGTGGTTCTTGAAATCATAACGGCATTCTCTTTTCTTTTCATGTAAAGCTCGACTGTTTCCACAATTTATTTAAATTTCGATATTGGCGGCAAACAAATGACAGAAGTCAGCAGAACCCGGTTAACAATCTAGCGCGTGAGCTTAACTGAAATAATACGTAATCGCGACCACGTGGTCGATGGCAAAAATCCCGAATAAAAGGCCGAAACTAATATCCCGACAACAAAGAAAACGGAAGCCTATTCCCAAAATTCCTCCAAATACACAGCCCACGTACTGATTCGACTTTTTACACAAATAAGTTACATCTTAGTCTGTCATACCGCGACCCGAGCACTTGAGAGATGGTTACGTGAGATATCGAGTTGACTTTCGCTCTTGGTTCAATCATAATTATTATCCATAAAAAAAGGGAAAATTCCAAAGTGACAGGGAAATAGCATTTATCCTGTCACAGTCTATCCTATTTCAATCAACTAATAATGAATTAGCTAAATGTCGTACTATTACAGCTCAAGCAGAGTGGTGGTAACTGCCCAGTCATCTTGGAAGGTGATTTTGATTGTAGAATTGGTGCGCTTAGGCATTTAATCGACCTTTCAGCAAGTTATAGCTATATGGGTTTGAACGGTAGAAATGAAAAAGACTACCCGGCCCCATTTACATTCTTAGGAGCGCTGAGTCACTCAATTATTGATTTATGTTTTTCCAAACTTTCGTTCATACATCTAGCGTTGAACTCTTATGCATTTTATATCGTGACAAATTCTAATCAAATGCCGATTGTTTTGGAATTTTCTATTGAGATGAGGGAGGAAGGCGACACAGCCTTACGTGCAGCCAAGGTTCCTCCTTCTTTAAAATGAAAACAGGAAAATGCCAGTAGCTTTCGAAACTTTATGTACTACGCCAGTTCGGTTGAATTGTCTAACAATATAAGTGTAACCTTTTTAAATGACAATTTAACCTCTTCCAATAAAGAGGCAGCTGAAAAGTCAAAAGTGAAGCACGAACAATATTCATAACAAGATAAAGGAGCAAAACCTTGGTTTGACACCGAATGTAACCACCTAAAGAAAGAAGTGAGGGCTGCTCTCCGAAAATGTAGGAGATCTGCCTTTGCTCATGTTGACAATGTATGTTTAAAAATAATAAGAAGAAGATAAATCAAATGTTAGTAGGAAAACAAAAACAGTATGGACCTCCAATTTTAGACGCCTTAGCTTCCTACAAAAATGCAAAAAACTGCTGAGACGCAGTAAATAAATTTAGGTTCCGTCGTTCCACTAGTAATTACATCAACCCAGATTGATGAAACAAATTTTTATTGGAGAATTTTCCTACATGCTCGCTTTATGAAGAGCTACTTATTGGGGCTAGACACCCAATATTAGAAACGAAAATTTCCAGCCCTTAGCTCTCCCATAGACTATCTAAGAGCAAAAACGGGAATATCACTTGCATATGTAGATGTCTTAGTGAATCTGGCAGGCTCTGCAATCGGCTTACAACGAGTACATAAATTTTCATATGCCTATTGCACTGAAAACAGACTTGTTGTAAATGAAAATAAAACAAAAATTATGATTTTCAAAAGGGATGACGCAGAAACTACATCTTATTTGATTCATCATATTTGATACCACTACATTTTATTTGATCTTCAAGGCACCTCATTCTTCATTAGAAAAAGTCCTCGCTATGCCGGATGACAGATTGCCTAAGATTTGTTTCCTAAGATTAAAACAATTAGCATCGACCCCATCAGTTTGCCCAAAATACAACTGGGCACTTCAAATCAAGCAATTTCTTGAGAAATGCGGGTTGGAGGGCCTGTGAAAACACCTGGACCTGGAAAGCCTTAGGCAGAACAAGGACTGTATCCTTCATCCCTGCAAAAATTTACTGAAAAAGGAAATAGAGAGAGAATTATAGAGTCCGGCTGCCTGCAGATCTATCCGCATTTATGATTGGAGCATGTGAATTAGCCGTATCTAAATCTGAGACTTCCTTTACCAATATTACGTATATATGCTCAGATTAGATTTTTCAGTAGATATCCATATAGAATAATCTACAATTTATCAAGATATTCGCTTGACCCAAATAATATGAAGCTACTAGAAGATGCTTGCATCGGGACAGGCTATGATAGGGAATAGAGTAGTTTAATTTATTATTAACGTATTAAAGGTGCGCTCTTTTATAACGGATGGTCATCACGTGTAAAATTTTTATTGTCGTTTCTTTTATACTGTTATTAGCCGGAAAAGACAATATTTTATAACATTGACAATACTTTCTAAGTCAGGTATCCTTGCACGGATATTCTTTGTATGGGTTTCAAACCTCAAACAAATAAATGCTACTAAATAAAGAAAGCCCACTTATCTTAGTTACAGAACGTAGCTATCCTTGTGTGATTCACTGATTGGCGATGACGTTGATCGGCGACTCTGACTTGAAGAGGTTATATTTTTTTGGGTTAGGTTGTCCCTTATTAACCCATGAGGAATTTGCTTCCAAATTCTCAAAGCATGTAGTCGGCGTTGATACTTGTGACGATTGTCTTCATTGTAGGCCTCATACCCAGAATACGATTGACTCGATAATCCTTGATCGGCTTGTTCTTTCACTGTTTTCCTTGCCAGCTCGCCATAATGAGCAAAAGGTTAGGCGGCTGCTCTCGAAGTTCCTTGGTGGAACGCTATCGATACATCGAAGTTTGACTGGCGTCGCAACTAGTGTACTTGTTAAGTGATTGTGCACTCACTAACACATGTAAACAATATATTTGAATCTTGGTGATTCAACTTTTGCACACTATTAATCGCTCACATTAGATTGTAATCTTGTTAGCCACATTTGCGAAAAGGCGTTGATTGCCAAAATTTGTTGTAGAGAAACTTGAGTTTGTTGAAGGCGTTGTTACAAAGACCCCTCGATAGCACTTCGCGAATCTTAGTCTTTCTGTAGTTCCGGAGCTGAATAATTGTTCAAATTAGATTGGCACTCACATCCGTATCGAAGGATTATGTTGTGTAGCCTTGAGTCTTGGATTGCACAGAAGAGAATTGGACTTGTGAATTGAGAGCACAAGCACATTATTTGGGTGACCGGTCTATTTCGCCATATTAAAAAATCTAACTATATAAATTCAAGTCGGTAAAGTAGATACATAAGATGCAAGAGACTCCATGATCGACACATCTAAGTGATTTAAACTGTGAAATATAACAAGTACTCAAAATGAGTTTTTTAATTCATATTGTGTACTAGACTTTTTTTACTAGAAATGTCTCACAGGCTTGAAATATATTTAATTGGATATCTCAAGACTCTTATTTGTCATAAAAGCGGTACGCAGTCATGAGAAAAATGTTTTATACAAAAGATTCTTTTCCTCAAGAGCGTCTAAATGTCGGGTTTTCATCACAGAGTATACATTTTATTTGTGTATTTTTCCCAATAGCATAATCTATAGGATTGTGAACATCGCCTTATTTTTTCTTTACATTTCCACTTTTTTATGAATAAGCGTGGCGGAAATGATTTTTATATCTCAAAGAACACAATTGATTATGCGTAAGGGATTGCAATTCAATTACATTGGTTCATAAATGAAAGTTTTCGACGTAGTCATACAACAGTACATCGTCAGAAAAACGCCTAACATAATTTTTTCACTCAAAATCGCAGAGTGCAAAAAAGAACACAAAATTTCTAATCATATGTAGTGTATAATCCTTATCTGGAATAATCATGTAATTAGAACATTTACAGGTATTGCATTGTCGGGGCAATTTTCAACCGATTTCTATGAAACTTGGCAGCTGCCTGACTAACCATGAACCAATAAGTTCAAGCATAATTGTATGTTAATTTCTTAAAAAGAGTAAGTTTAAACCTTAAAAAAGCGTAAAAATGACCAATTCCCGACATTTATCCACCTCTACAGCCTAACACATTTAACCGATTGACAACAAATTTTAACGAGAAGACAGTAGTAACAGATTCACGTTCCATATGACAGGAACTTTGGATATTCTAAAAAGTTCTTATTATTTTATGTATTAAGTGTAAAAAATGGAAATGAAAATATGACATGAATGGCAAAATTTTAAAAATACTTGAAATTTGTATCGAGAATACGTTTCTACAGAATTCTCATTGGAATTTGATTCAAATCGGTTTGATAAATTATGGCGCAGAAGTGACCAAGCGTGATACATTTTTTATTATGTGTTCGTACCTAAATCCTAACCTATCCGAATTTCAACGACAAGTCTGAAGCAACAGAATCTCGATATACATTGCAATATTAAAATTCCCACTGATTAAACCTTTTCACCTTTCTTGTTGTTTAGCAACATAAAGTATTTTATGAGTTTGATAACGTACTGTAAAAAATATAACAATACACAATTTTGTGGAAAATTATCAAAATACTAATATATTATCAATTCTAGAGCTACCAAATTGAAGTGTCGTACGTCAAAAAGGGCCAAGCCTTATTTGTTTGATAAGAAAGGTTTACTTAGAATATATACTCGTAGATTACACAAATATTGTCAAAAACATGAGGTTTAGAAGAAATTGAAGAGATAAAATCTTGAAACGTAGAATAAAAGAAATCGTTGAGAAATAATGCAAAATGTTTAGAGAATTATGGTCGATTTGGAAATTTTTTTTCCTCGAAATTCTCATTGTCTAGAAGGAAAAACTTTTTGACAGTCACATATTCGTGACTTTTTCATAAGTGCCTTATTTACCATCAGCAAGCTACCAGTAGATTGAATGGAAATACACTCATCTCGCGTAATTGTGCCGGCCTCAGGTCTGGTCAGCACAGTAGCGAGCACTATCAAAATTCAGTTTCAACCAGACTTAAAGCGATTAGTGAGTGAGCAGTCAAGATCGCATGCATAGTCGACGGTATTATTATATATACGACGGTATTACGTTTTAAAATATTACGTCACTTGTTACATAATGTTTTCAACATTTCTCTAAAATTGGTACAAAACGTGATTCGAAAGCGTGAAGTCTGAAAAATTCTGTTTGGAATATTCATATAGAAACCAGTGGATGTTCTGTTTCGAATTCCATATAGATTACATATTTGTAACATCCATATAGATCCATTTGTAGGTAGAGACTTAGCGCGATGTCTCAGAAACCTTTTTCGATCATCCATATAAAAACCATTTGGAATTCCATATAGATCACATATTTGTAACATCCACATAGATTCAAATACAGGTAAAGACTTAGAGCGATGTCTGAAAAATCCTATTCCGATCATCCATATTGAAACTAGTAGAAGTTCTGTTTGGAATTCCATATAGGTTACAT
Organism: Melikaiella ostensackeni; assembly: GCA_032362435.1. Classification (NCBI taxonomy): domain Eukaryota; kingdom Metazoa; phylum Arthropoda; class Insecta; order Hymenoptera; family Cynipidae; genus Melikaiella; species Melikaiella ostensackeni. Next base: position 9,046 of record JAUMHM010125561.1, read on the forward strand.
ATTTGTATCATCCATATAGAACCACGTACAGATAGGGGCCTAGCGCGATGTCTCGAAAATCCTGTTCTGATTTTTCACATAAAAACCAGTTGAGTTTCTGTATCGAATTCCATGTAGATTACACATTTTTAACATTCATATAAATCCATATACAGATAGGGACTTTGCGCGATGCCTGAAAATTTCTTTTCCGAACATCCATGTAGATATCATTTTTGATGCCACATGGATCACAAATTAGGAACATCCACTTAGATCCATATACAGTTAGTGACTTAGCGCAATGCCTGAAAAATCATGTTCGAATCATCCGTATAGAAACCAGCAGTAGTTCTGTTTTGAATTCTATATAGATTACATATTTGTAAAATCCATATAGATACATAAACAGGGATTGAGCACGATGTCTTAGAAATCCTGTTACGGTCATCAGTATGGAAACCAGTAGAAGTTCTCTCTTGACTTCCATATAGATTGCATATTTGTGACATTCACATAGCTTCATATGCAGGCAGGGATATAGCGCGATGTCTCAAAAATCCTGTTCGAATCATCCATATAGAAACCAGTAGATATTCTGTTCTGAATTCCATATAGATTACATATTTGTGAAATCCATATAGATCCATATGCAGGTAGGGACTAAGCGCGATGTCTTAGAACTCCTTCTCCGATCATGCTTATAGAAACCAGTAGAATTTCGTTCTGGGATTCCATATGGATTACATATTTTGTAACACCTGTATAGATACATTTACAGGTGGAGGCTTAGCTCGATATCTGAAAAATCTTATTTCGATCATCCATATAGAAATCATTTGGAATTCCATATAGATAACATATTTGTAAAATCCATATAAGTCCATATATAGGTAGGAACATAGCGAAACGTCTCAAAAATCCTGTTCCGATCATCCATATTGAAACCAGCAGAAGTTCTGTTTGGAATTCCACGTAGCTTACACATTTTCAACATAAATGTAGGTATATTATTATTATTATTCTTTTTCTATTGCTAGTTTTGCTATCCTGACTGAGATCTCATTACCTTTAATGCCACTGTGTCCTGGGATCCAAAGTAGTGTCATTCGGTTCTCCATTGCTCGATTGTTCAGTGCCTCAAAGCACTCCCATACTAGGAGCGACGTAGTCTTTGTTCCATCCAGGGCCACTGTAGTATCCCTTTTATTTGAGCAAATGTGGATATTTGTTATATTGCCATCCTACCGTGCCTTATAGGCAAACTAGAGCGCAATGTCTAAAAATTCCTTTTTCGATCATCCATGTAGAAATCATTTTCCCTTCCATATGGATTACAAATTAGTAACATTCATACATATCCGTATACAGGAAGGGACGTAGCGCAATGTTTTGAAATTCCTGTTCAGAGCATCCATATAGAAACCAGTAGATGTTCGGCTCCGAATTCCATATGGATTACGTATTTGTAACATCCATATAGATTTAGATACAGGTAGAGACTTAGCGCGATGTCCGAAAAATCCTTTCCCGATCATCCAAATAGAGACCAATTGGACTTTCATGTAGGTTGCATATTTGTTACATATACATAGATACATATACAGGTAGTGACTAACCACTATTTTTGAAAAATCCTGTTCTAATCATCCATATAGATACATATGCATGTAGGGACTTAGCGCGATGTGCGAAAAATCTTTTTTCCGTCATACATGTAGTTAACATATTTTCAAAATCTATATAGATTCATATACAGGTAGGGACTTGGCGCGATGTCTAAAAAACTCTTTTTTTATCATCCATATAGAAACCATTCGGACTTCTATGTGGATTACAATGAGTAACATCTACATATATCCATATAGAAGAGCGAGGTTGGAAAAATCATATTCGGATCATGCATATAGAAACCAGTAAAAGTTCTGTTTGAAAATCCATATAGAAAACGTATTTTTAGCATCCATATAGATCCACATACAGGTAGAAGTCAGCGCGATTTCTCAGAAATTCTTTCCCCATCATCCATATAGAAATTATGTGGACTGCCATATGGATTACAAATTTGTAACATCCAAACAGATCCGTATACAGTAAGAGACTAAGCGCGATATCTGAAAAATCCTGTTCGGATCATGCATGTAGATACCAGTAGAAGTTATATTTGAAATTCCATATAGATTACATATTTGTAGCCTCCATATAGATACTCATACATGTAGTAACTTAGCGCGATGACTGAAAAATCATACGATATATTGAAACCAGTAGAAGTTCTGTTTCGAATTCCATTTAGATTACCTATTCGTAACATTCATATAGATCCATATACTGATAGGAACTTAACGCAATGTCTGAAAATTTCTTTTCCGATCATCCATGTAGAAATCATTTTGACTGCCATATGGATTACAAATTAGTAACGTCCACATGGATCCATATCCATGTACATGTAGTGACTAAGCACAATGTTTAAAAAATGCGGTTTGGATCATCCGTATAGAAACTAGTAGAAGTTTTATTTGGACTTTCATATAGATTACATACAGTGTAATTGATATAGAACAATATACATGTAGTGATATAGCGCGATGTCTCAAACACCCTGTTCGGAACATGTTTAGATGTACCAGCAGAAGTTCTGTCTGGAATTCCATATGGATTACGTACTTGTAACATTTATGTAAATCCATATAAAGGTAGGGACTCAGCTTGATGTCCGAAAAACCCTTTTCGATCACCACATAGAAACCAATTGGACTTTCACATAGATAAGATATTTGTTACATACATATAGATACATGTACAGGTAGTGACTATTTGCGATTTCTGAAAAATACTGTCCTGATCATCCATATAGATACATATACATGTAGGAGTTAAGCTACCGAAAAATGCTTTTTTCCGTCATCTATCTGGATAACATATTTATAAGATCTATATAGATCCATGTACAGGTGGGGACTTAGCGCGATACCTTAGAAATCCGTTTCCGATCATGCATACGAGTATAGGAACCAGTAAAACTTCTGTCTGGAATTCCATCCATGTAATATCCAGATTCAGGTAGAGACTTAGCGGGATGTCTGCAAATCCCTTTTTGATCATCCATATAAAAACCATTTGGATTTCCATATAGATTACATAAAGTAACATTCATATAAATCCATTTACAGGTAGTGACTGAGCGTGATATCTGAAAAATCGTGTTCGGATCATCCGTGTAGAAACCGGTTGAAGTTCTGTTTGGACTTCCATATAGATTTCATCCTTGTAACATCTATATAAGTCCATATACAGATAGCAACATGGCGTGATGTCTTAAAAATTCTGTTCGGATCATCCTTAAAAGAACCGATAGAAGTTCTGTTTGGAATTCCATGTAAAAAAACATATTTTCAACATCCATATAGATCCATATACAGGTAGGGATTTAGCGCGGTGTCTGAGAAATCGGTTCGTATCATCCGTATAGAAACCAGTAAAAGTTCTGTTCGGACTTCCATATAGATTACATACAAGTGTAATTGATATAGAATAATATGCAGGTAGGAACTTAGCGCAATGTCCAGAAAATCTTGTTCGGATCATGCATATTGAAACCAGCAGATTTTCTGTTTTTCTATTCCATATAGATAACATATTTGTAACACTCCTATAAATCCATATAAAGTTGGGGACTTAGCGCAGTGTCTGATAAATCCTTTTCCGATCATGCATATAGAAACCAGTAGAAATTATGTTTTGAATTCCATATAGATTACGTATTTGTGTCATCCATATAGAACCATATACAGCTAGGGACCTAGCGCGATGTTTCAAAAATCATATTCGAACATGCATATAGAAACCAGTAAAACTTCTGTTTGGAATTCCATATGGATTACATACTTGTAAAATTCATATAAATCCATTTACATGTGGGGACTTGCCGCTATTTCTAAAAGTCCTGTTAGGATCATCCGTATAGAAACCAGTAAATGATCTGTTTTTTTTTATTGAGGGATGGGGAACATAATATGGAGTTCTTTTCAGAGTGAGCTGTGTAACTATTTTCGTTAAAAAAATTATGACTGTTTTAGATAAGGACATTATGGAAATTTTTTTAAGAGAACTAGGGGTGGATTGGAGGGATGTTTATATATTATTATGTAGTTAGGAACATGACCTGGAGTTTTCTGAAAGTGACTTGTGTGACTATCTTCAATTAAAAAATGTTACGGCCATTTTACATGGAGACACTTTGAATTGTTTCGTTAAAAGTGATAGGGGTGGACTGTAGGGACGTTTGAATATTATTGTGGGACTGGGAACATAATCGGGAGTTTTTTGAAAGCGACCTGTTTGACAAGTATAAATTCTAAAATTTTATGACTCTTTCACATAGAGACACTTTGGAATTGTTTCGTTAAACGTAATATGGGTGGTTTGTAACGGTTAATGAATGATTATTATTTTGATTGTTTGAGCAATTGTAGAATGTCTGAAAGAAGAAATATCATTGCTAAAGTTGATTATCAATATCATAAATCCCGGAAAATAGTAACGTTTCATGAATTATAGGAAAAGCGCTTATTTCTAAATTAACAATAAAGTAATTTGTGCCAAAAATGTGCAAGAAAGTTCGGATGTCTTTATGTTTAGCTAACACTTTCTAAGTGTAAAAATTGATAACAATTAATTGTAAATATTACTGGTGGAGAACTAATAGTTTCCTTTTACTTTCCCGATTTTCTTGAATGCAAGTTGCAATTGGGAAAATCTGGAATTTTGAATTTTGTAACATCAAGATGGAAGGCAGTCGGTCAGGTTTCTAAACAATGGACCGCACAACATTCTTATATTAAAATTTTCATTTTATTTTTTTTGTCGGTTGATTTACAACCAATATATTCAGAATATTTCATTTTTCAAAAAAGAAAAAGGTGATAATCCAAACCAATAACACATGTCTGAAAAATTGCTAACTTTCTCAAATTCGTAAACTACATTTAAGTAGAATAGATATCTTTTGGTAAATTGAGTTGACCATTAACACTTCAGTTAAAAAAAATCTTAAGTATTCACAGGCAACCCTGCATATTGAAACAAATCTTTGCTTCATGTCTCTTTTTCAAAATTTCTTGAAGGTCGAAACGAAATCTAATTTCTTATGAAAATTTTGAGTTTACTGAAAAACGAGCACTCAAGGGGTTCACGAGTCAAGATTGGACTTCGAGACTTCCCGCTTTTTCGGTCCATTGGAGATGGGTGTGCAATGGATGTACAAACAAATGAGGAAGGAGCGGGAGAGGGGGGAGGGAGTCAACCGGGACCAGCCTCATACTCTTTCATTTTTCCGTCTTTTTTGTACTACTGGAGGCCGGCATGTTTCGAGGCGAATTTTGAATTCCTCATCGGGGGTAATTTGTGGGATAACTGCATTTATAAATAATGAAACGTATTTTAATTCAATTCAAGTATTACCTGAAAGTATAAATGGGTCATTTTTTATTGTCAAGTGTTGTTTGGTCAATCTTTCCATTTTCTTATTAAAGTTGGAAATCTTTAAGATCAATGTGAAATTCGCTTTCTTATGAGAATTTTTCATTATTATTTCACAATAGAAAGCACTATGAAGTTGCGTGTATCCATGCATGGCGGCCTTTCTTAGCCAATTTTAAAGAGATTTATTAAATTTGTTGATATTCTCATCAAAAGTTTCTTTGTTATCTTTTTTTGATGAAGTCAAAACATGTTTTCTCATTAATGTGAAATATCTTTTTTGGAGAAAACTCATGAAACTTGCATTCTGTCAATAATTCCTTCTGTAATGCATCCAATCTAAGTTTTTACTAATTGAATGAATTCTTCAATACCCTTATACCGGACTTTCAGTTACGTCTATTATGAAATCACATTCCATCAAATTTTATCAATTACACTGAAAACCATATTAACAAAAATAGGAAAATAAGAATAGATAACCCAATTTTTTATATAACTTTATCCGTATAAAATCCAAAAAATTGTAATCCAGTGTTTGACAAACACTAAACCACAACACTTACTTAATAAACATTTCAATTATTTCTCGATTTTTTAAAAAATTTTGTTGATCTGATTTTATTTTTCTTAAAGATAGAAAAATTATCTTCTTCTTCAATATAAATTTTTTAAATTAGGAAAAAAATTCTTCATCTGTAAGAAATTGAGAAAGACGAAGTGTAGCAATCGAGAGATGGTCGACAACTGACCGTCTACATAGACCCTTTAAAAAACGATCATTTTAACATTTTTTTAGAGAATAACTAGTCCCAAACCCTCGTAAAAGTCATCTGTTCGAAGAATGCTGAAAGATTTTAGGGAACTATACAGAAAGTCTTAGCCCCAACTATCAAGATTCAGAATTTAGTCCAAAGAGACAATAATAAGATAGTAAAATATTTTTATATTCAATTATGAAATTTAATTTTAATTGTATTCAATTATTATTCCTCAAATTATGTACACTTCTCTGGCAACCTTATTATAATTGAAATAAGTGCTAAGATAACACTTTAATTATATTGAGAGTATATTTAAAAGAAACGAATGTGTAGTAAACTGGGAAATATACTGAATATATTTGAAATCAAAAACATCAGTAAAATTCATAAGATTAGGAAAAAATGTATGTAAATTACTCAATTTTATTTTCTGCCAAACATGAATTTCTCAGGGGCTTCAGTTTTCAAAGAGCATAGGATTTCTTATATTTATGCAGCGAATTTTGAAAGTTCCTTTAGGGAGACAAAAATGAGCACCGTAAAGGCATTTCATTACACCGCGAGTACCTCTTACTGAAGATTCTTACGAAAATCGTGCTCGAGAGCAGTTCGTATCGACAAAGAGAAAATAACTTAAACAGAAAATCACGTCAATTTCTCCTATGCGCTTATTTTTCAATATTTTCTAGTGCCTTTTCAATATTTTTCACGTGTAGTTGACGTTTCTTCCTATGGAGTTTTCTGGTTCAAAGGCTTAATTATTAATCTTGAGGTTTTTTTCAAGTCGAACGAATAAGTGCTGTGCAATCCAAATATTCCAGGATCATAGAAAGAACAACAAAATTCACGATAAGTATTTTACTTGTACTACTTTATTTTCTGCCAAACATAAATATCCCAGAGGCAGCAGTCCTCAAGGAGAATCGGCTCTCTTAAATTTACGAAACTAATTTTAAAAGTTCCTTCAGGGAGATGAAAATGAGGACCGTAAAGGTATTGCAATATACCTCGAGTATCTTCTGCTAAACGGTCTTACGAAAATCGTGCTCGAAGGCGGTTCGTATCGCCACCCAGAAAATAATTTAAACAGATAATCACGTCAATTTCTTCTACGCGCTTATTTTTCAATATTCTCAAGTGCTCCTCCAATATTTTCCACGTGTAGTGAGCGTTTTTTCCTATGAATTTTTCCGGTTTGAAAGCGTAGTTATTATACTCGCGGTTTTTTTTAAAGCGAACGAACAAGTGCTGCGCAATGCAAATATTCCAGGATCATTGAAAGAACAATAAAATTCACGACGAGTATTTTATTTGTACAATTTTATTTTCTGTTGAACATAAATATCCCAGAGGGTTCAGTTTTTGAAGAAAAGAGGATTTCTTAAATTCGAGCAACGAATTTCAAAACTTCCTTCAGGGAGACGAAAATGAGCATTGTTAAGGCATCACATATTACCTCGAGTATCCTCTGCTAAACAGTCTTACGAAAACCGTGCTGAAAGTCGTTTCGTATCGAGATTCAAAAAATAATTTGAAAGGAAATTCACGTCGATTTCTTCCACGCACTAATTTTTGAATATTTTTTAGTGCTTTTCAAATATTTTTCGCGTGTAGTTAGCGTTTTCTCCTATAGAATTTTCCGGTTTAAAGATGTAACTATTATTCTTGAGGTTTTTTTCGAAGCGAACGAACAAGTTCCGCACAATTCAAATATTCCAGGACCATGGAAAGGACAACAAAGTTCATGATGAGTATTTTATTTGTAATATTTTATTTTCTGCCAAGCATAAATTTCCCAGATGCTTCAGTTTTTAAAGGGAATAGGCTTTCTTAAATTTAAGCAACGAATTTTGAAAGTTCCTTCAGGAAGACGAAAATGAGCGCCGTAAAGGCATCACACGACTCCACGTGTATCACCTGCTAAACAGTCTCACGAAAATCGTGCTCGAGGGCGGCTCGTATCGACATTCAAAAAATAATTTAAAAAGAAAATCATTAGAATTTCTTTTACGCGCTTATTTTTGAATATTTTCTAGTTCTTTTCCAATATTTCTCACGTGTGCTTGGTGTTTTTTCTCATGGGATTTTCCGGCTTAAAGGCGTCATTATTATCCTTGAGGTTTTTTTTTAAGCGAACGAGCAAGTGCTGCGCAATTCAAATATTCAGGGATCATTGAAAGCACAACAGAATTCACGATGAGTATTTTATTTGTACTATTTGTTTTTTGCTAAATATAAATTTCCGATAGGCTTTAGATTTTAATGAGAATACGCTTTCTTAAATATACGGAATAGAGAGAAAAGAAAGGTCATGGGAATTTAAGTTTTTCCATGAATTAGCGAGAAGTTTTTGATATGTTTAGAATGTTTCCGGGATTTGCGGAAAGTTTCGGAACTTTGTGAAAACTTTTGGAAATTTATCAAAGATTTTCAAAGTGTGCGGAAGGTTCTTTGGAAGTATGGGAATTTTTGGAAAAGAATGGGTGTTTATGCAAACTTTTTGGAAAGTTATGGAAAGGTACCGAGACTTTTGCAAATTTATGAAGTGTTTCGAAAATTTATTGGAAGTTTTCGAAATTGTGAAAGACTTTCGAGATTTGTAAGAATTCTTAGGAATAGACTTTGAAAAAAAAAAACGAAAATTTAGGGAAGACTATGAGCCTGTTTAGTTTTTATTTTGGGTTGAGGTTTCTTGTCACATTTTGGGAGCATTGACTGTCCTGTTTCCATCTTGGAGACCAAGCTGCAGGAGACTGTTGCCCTCCTCAATGTACAACACAAACCGATCATACCTCCCTTGGTTCTGGCTTGGTTTTCATAGTTCCCTTTGCATGACCTGGGTCAGCTTCTTCTCAACGAAACTGCAGATAAAAAGAGAAGAAGAAGGAAAGAAGAGGAAAGAATAAAAAAGGAGCGAGCAGACACAGAAATTCACAGGGAGTTAAACAAAATCAGGAAAGAAAAACTAAGAAAAATAGCAAGCGGAGACATAGAGGAAGGAAGGGAGGTCGATAATGCAAGGGCTGAACTACAACAAAAATACCATAATTTAGGAATAAAAAAGTTATTATATATAAAAAAATGAAAAAGGGGAGTGATTTCAAAAAAGGACTGGGAGGAGATGTTGAATAGAAGAAGGGAAGAAGAAGAGGCGGCAAAAAAAGGAAGTGGCCGAAAAGATCAAAGAATTGGAGGAGAGATTCCGCGAATAGGAGGCAGAGGAAAAGAAAGAGAAGGAGGGATTTAATAAAGAATAAGCAGATTGATTATTGTAAAGAAAATAAAACCATTCATGAATAGCATTTAACACATACACTACAGTTTAAAAACAATTCCTTTCACCCTTAATGAAAATAACGCACATGATTGACAATTAACCAAAATGATTGACAATTAAGTAAAATAAAATTGAAATAAGATTTCCTGATGATAAAATGTGCAAATTCAGTATATTTCATGAATATTTTGATAAAATGAAATGAATTAATATACCGCTATAAGGGGCCAAGATACATACGGCCCTGCAAGCAAGAACAGGGTGTGGGGAGAAGACCCGCACCAGGGTCTTGTCCCCAAATTTTCACCACCGCCTAGTTAGTCTCTCGCTGCCTAAACTCGGCGTGCCATCACACGCTACCAGAAACCACCCTGGCGTCATCCGACATTCGACACAACCTGCTTCCCGGGCCATCGCTGAAGAGATTTTCCATCGTTCGCGGGCTAGCAGGTCCCACCAACTTTGCAAGTTTCTTAATAAACCCTCTATACGTTTGAATTGCTGTTTTGTCATTGTCTTGATCTGCTTCTCGACGCTTCCAAAATCCACTCTATCCCCTTAACTTGCGAGGACCCTCACAAACCTTTCTATCAGCCTCCCATAGACTTATCATCTGTCTGTTGGAAAGTTTGAAGGTTCATCGACACATAGTGGGATGCATAGAGAGATTGATGCCCCTTCAAAAAACCAGATTTACTATCTCACCTGAAAAACATCGTGTGACAACTAACAGCTTCACCTTCCAGAGTGGCGTCTTGCAGGGTGACACCATGAGCCCTCTTTTCTTTTGCATCACACTTTTTCCACTATCTCTCGCGCTGCGCAATTCTGGTGGGTACCTCTCCGGCGTATCTAATAATCGTGAGCATAAGGTCACTCA
>JAUMHM010125670.1:0-19420 GCA_032362435.1 Melikaiella ostensackeni
TCTTGTTTTTAGTTACTACGTAAACTTGCTTCCAATTTAAATATACACTTAATTTTAGTTTTCGTAATTCTTACTTTCAGTTTAGATAGTACTTGAATTTAAGAATATTTCAAACCTTAACCTGACTTTCAGAATAAAAACCGTCTTAATTTTAGTTTGTGATAATCTGAATTTCATTATTTTTATTTGCTTAATTTAAGGTGCAGGAATCATTCTTAATTTCAGGTTACGTATGCTTCTTTTTGTTACACCTTAAAATAAGTTCGATTTTTAACTGAAATCAAGTATTTCTTTTTACCATGTATCTAATATTTTCCAAGAGTAGTCATCTCTACATCATGAAAACTAAGGATGGGAAAGTCGTCAACATACTTTGCTTCTTTTTCGTAACAGATCGCTTTTTTCAGTTCAGTTGACTCGATTTTTCTACAGAAGTATTGTCTAGAGTTCGTCTACTTTCATTTCACCAGCAATCTCAAGTGCGTCGCCTTTGTCACATGCAATAAGTTTGAAGACGGTATTATAAAAGGCTACACCAGCTCGAAAATCAATATTAAGATGGATCATACTTTTGCTTGTAAAGTTACATAGTCAGCATTCATGGTTCTTTCGATGCTACGAGAAATAATGCTTCCATTTTAGATTGAATTATACAATCAGATGAGAATTTTGCAGCACTCATTACACCTAATGAAAAAGACGAAGTTGTTATATTTGGTGACCGAGGTTTTCGTAATACAGATTACCGCGATACCTTAAGTAAACTTGGAGTTCATTTTTTCAATCCTGACCTTGATTGCTCATTGACCATTTTGCCAAAGTTACGCGCGAACGAATCACGCTTCGTTACAAAATTGCGTCCAATTATAGATCAAGTAAATGGATTTTTGAAAATTCGCTCACGCTACTCAGCAAATATTGTTCCAAGCAAAAGTATAAGACATCTCAATTTTGATTTTCGAGCTGCTGTAGCCTTTTATTATACCGTCTTCAAAGCTATTGCATGTGACAAAGACGATGCACTGGAGATTGCTGGTGAAATGAAAAAAAGACGAGCTCTAGACAATATTTTTGTAGAAAAATCGAATCAACTGGATCAAAAAAAAAGCGATTTGGGAAGATAGAAGTGAAGTATGTTGACGACTTTCCCATCCTCAGATTCCATGATGCAAAGATGACTACTTTTGAAACATATCAGATAAGAATGGCCAAAAGTTGAATTTCTGAACACATGCAAAATAACAACGGCTTATTCTTAATAGAACTCGTAAAGAAATCTTCTAGGGTAAATAGATTATCTTTTGTTCGCGCACTCTTTCATTCGCGCCATCGTTCAACTAAGACATACCGTACTTGTTTGGTAAAACATGAACAAACATGGACGCGAAGCTATTAAAGGATGGTGCTGCAATTGTAAAGTGGGACATAGAACAGTAGGTTGCTCTCCCCATGTTGCAGCAATTATTGTTTACTTGCGCAAAAAAATTCATGTTTGCGAAATAGATGGAAGCGAATTCGAACTCGAGACAGAAGATGAAAATACAGACTTGGACGATGATGATGGAACTAGTTGTTCGTCCAAAGAGTAATTTCGATGCCCAGCAAAGATACCCCTTTAAGATCTGTCTGAAATAAATACTCACGAACATTATCTGCTTGCATCGATATTAGATGAGCTTTAAAAACTATAAGCTCCAAATTTTCACAACTTTCCGCATCGATATCGAAAATGTCATTGACAGTTTCTTATGTAGTTTTTTTCCGTAGGATCCGAAGGTTGAAGAATTATTTTGTCACGTGAAGATCTAGTGTATTTAAACATGGATTTTTAAACGACATAACTTTTTTTTCTTATTTTTTTTGGCTTTTGGAATACTTCATAAAGATTTTTCACTTAAGAAAAAGAGCAACGAAATATGTTAAGTAGTTTTCGAGAAAAATGATTTTGAAGAAAATATATATTTCCTGACATAACTCAAAAACTACTCATTTCTGAGATTCCAGGTTGTGTAGGTTTACTATATTACAGTGCCCCTACACGTTGCTGATGCTGAAATTGAAATTGCTTTAAGGCCCAGAACCCTCCTCTTTCTTGACCACAGCCCTTTAGAATTTGGTTTTCTAGCCTCTTTTTTTTAATCGGTCTACTTTGGAGGGTCATTACTCGGCACCTATTGGAGATAGAAGGTTTTTTCTTCTTTCAACGTTCTCAGAATTGTGTCGCGTTTAATTTTGCTGTTGAACATTTCGCTCTAAGGTGCCAAGGATGGGTCAATCTACGAAAACACGATTTTTGGAACATTTTCCAAAGTATTTCCGGGACGCGTCGTAGTCATTTCTAGCAAATTTAGAATTAGCTTAAGGACTTCTCAATAAACCGTTTCAGCAAGAAGCCCGCTCTACCTACTTAAGACGGTCAAAAGACCTTCTTTGGTACGAGATATGTGGACTTATATAATTGTCTCATGTTGAAGATTGTTCCTGCGACCTTGACTAAAGGCTAACTTCCTCTGAGATGCAATGAAAAGTTTACAATTTTCCATTCTAATATGAACTTTGACAAAGACTTCACAGTATTTTTAGGAATTCTGAGTAAAACAAGGTTAAGAATTAAAAGAGTGTCACTTAATGGCAAATTTTGTTAAACATTAGTTTTATTCACATTGTTGGTAGGTTGTGTGATTACAGTTGAATATTAGCGTATCAAAATGAAATTCACATACTTTGGTTTATACAAATATAAATTGTACACTAACAACAGTTCAGGCTGGAGCTGCTCAATGACCATACAACTTTATGGTGAAATTGATCCCATGGTCTGGTTCACTCCAGATCTTTATGGTGACTTCGTCGCCATTTGGACTTAATCTCATTCTACGGACACGTTCTTTTCTGGAATTAATGCCCAAAGAACTGTGAAGTACAACTTGAGTAATCCTTTCTCCATGCGGGGAATCAATAATCACCAAGAGTTGACGGACACCGCCTTCTGCATTGGGTCCCACACTCACGAATTGCTTCCGCTCCTCGAGGAGAAGAGGCCGGTCGCCTGGAACTCTATCTCCAACGGTGAATACACCGGGATTGACGCCACTATCTATAGGATCAATTCTGATAGATCTTAATGGTGAAATTCTGGAAGCTGATAATGGAACCACATTGATAACCAATATTATAGCAAATATAAAAGCAAATATCAGTTTACACGACATCATTTTTTACGTATGTCTTAGAGTACAATCACTTGTGTCTTATCCAAGAATCACTGATTCTGAAATAGTCTGCACTTTTACGCTGCTCAGAAAGTGAATTGAGAAATTTGAGTGTGCACATGCTTTTATACAATCTATTATCTTTGATTAGTGTTTGACTAAGCCTTTAGTTGACGTCGCTCTCCTCTGCAATAAATCATAATGAGTAAAAATGCCTCGACTTGATTTTGACTTGATTTAGTGTTTAGAACGACTTCAAGAAAGGTAATAATTGACACGCGCAAAGGATTGAAATTGGTGAGATAAAACTTGTCCAATTTTAAATTACTTGTTCTTAATAACTTGCTCTTTTTAACAATTGAGAATCAAATTTTTGAAATTTTTGTAAATAATATCATGTAAAATCGAATTCGCAATTAAAAAGAGAAACAAGAATATGCTTCCGAGTTGATACATTGCTGAATCGATACCAAAAAGTTTGATTGCAAGTAACCTTCGAGTTATGAAAAAATATAGTCCAAAGTTGACGAAATCAGGTGCCACTTTTTTGTTCACAGTGTCCGAGTCGACTCTGGACAGTGACAAAAAATTAAAGAATTAAATTTAAAAGAAATGTGCCCGCTGTGCGCGCACATTTCTTGAGCTTGAGCGGGCCTGGGGCGCGAGTCTGTCAGATTGCGCACTTCACTCTCGATAGTATATTTACTTCGCGCTACGCACACGGTTTTTGTACTTCCTCCACCTTTGTGCATAGACCTTCCAAAATTAATGGTCAAAACATTGACAACTGTAATTTTGTGTTTACAAAATATTTTTTATCGAGGCTTCTTCGGCTTTAACGAATACATTCTCATCAAGTGTTCTCGCGCTTTGCACTTGGATAAAGTGTATCCAAAACGTGAAATTTTCTATATTACGTTAAACTCTATTATATTTGATTGTCTTTTATATCAATTTATGTACCCAGGTCGAAGACTCCCGTTTTAGAGAAAAAATTTTTCCGTTAAAAATTTTATTGTGAAATGTGTTTTTTCTATAAATTCAAATTTGTTATTCGTAATAGCCTTTGTTCCGATTAAACCAAACACTACTTGTCTCATCGAAAAATATTCCAACGCGAATTTGTGATCCAATTTGAGTAGAAAATTTTGTAATAAGACATTTTATTGCATGTATCTTGTGTCGATTTTCCAAAAATTAAAATTTCCAATTCTCAATGCTATCTTTTTAAATTAAATCAAGGACTACACGTCGTATACGAAAATGGTCACCAAAAAATTTGTAGACCCTTTCTAGGTGAATCATATTGTAATGAAATATTTTATTGTATTCTGTGTGGTTCTTCCACGAGTTTAATTCGTTCATTTCAAATACCATTTTTCACGATTAAGACTAAAACTACAAATCCTATCAAAAAATGGTTAATAACAAATTTGTAGATGCAGAAATTTACAATACAAATATTTTTTTTTGGCATTCGTTATTGATTTGGAAGATAAATTTCTTGCCTCTTTCGACGTTTCCTCCATTCCTTGGCACGCTCACTCGCACTCAACACTAAAGTTGAATGAACAAAAGAACAATCGACCCATTCATTCCAGTACTTCCAGAATCGAAGGAACTGTTATAGTTCTTCGATGTGTCAAAGAAAAAAAATTAATAATCGACTAAACGAGAATTGTTGCTAAGAAGTCGGATACTAGAAATTTTGTTCAGAGTATAATTGAGGATGATAGTTTTGGAGTTTCGAATTGGAGAACCAGTCAATCAAATTCTACTATTGGTGCACCAAGGGTCAAAGGAGAAACCACTTAAGTACCAAAATGGGATGCAGAAGCAATATTACCCTGCTAATAATAAGATGGTAACTGTTGGTTGGAACAAGGGAAGTAACAGTTAAGCAGTTTGCTCTACATGTCCTTGCCACAATAATTCACTCTCCCCTGGCCTTTCTTTAGCCTCTATTATATTCGCCCTATTTCCTCGCTTTTGGTGCAGGAAGAAAACCACATCGCCAAGTTACGAAGCTTGAATCCCAACCAAGAGCCCACCTAGTCCCCTAAAACAAGTCCCTTATTTCAACTCCGAGCTATGGCCCGCTTCGAAAAAGCGAGTGCTTATTGTTAGTCGAGGACTTAAGCGAAAGTTCATCGATCGATAGACCAAGAAATGGAAATTAATGACGTTAAAGCAAAATGTTTCGAAGGCAACTTTCTTGAATAGGAATGGATAATATTTGCTGGAAATGCGTGTATACCCAATAGGAGTTAGAATTTTCAGCTTTTTTGAAACCTCACCCCTTAATTTTGATGCATTTAGTGAAAAAGTGATGAAACTTTTTGCTTTATTAAATATTCAGGGTGTTTTTTTATACTGAGACATCGAAATATCTCAAGAAGTACGCCTCCAACGAAAGAAATGTCCGTAATAAAAACTTTTTATTTTCCAGGCGAAAAATCGACACTGCAAAATATTACTCCACCTCCTGAGGGCGGTAGGAGGGGTAAATTGAAAATTTCAAATGGGAATCTATATTTTTTATTGCAGATTCAGATTCTCCATCAAAAAATACGTAAGTTTCATTTGAAAAAAATTGATTCGCGCCAGATGGCGATGCATTCGCAAAAAATAACACTGTTGACTATTTAGGGAATGCAGTTCCAAATGAAAGTAAAATGAAGATTCTTATTCCTCCATTTCATTTAGACAAAACAAAAATAGTAATAAGACTTTAATTTAATTTCCCCAGAATTTTCAATTCATTTTTGAATAGCGCCAGGTGCACGATTTGGAATGCGGGAGTCGCATCCGCATTCCATCCCCGATGAACAACCTTCGGTTGCGCCTGTGCCTGCGCGATCTCACCCCGTCTTGCTTCCTCGCTGTCCGTACCGCCGATCCTTGATGGTAGTTGATGTTCAAAGCGAAATCATTCCTCCCTCCATTTCTCTCTCGTCCTAAAATCTCGGTGAATGACGAAAACAAAAAAAAAACTAAAAGAAGTAGCGATAGTGACTCTTACTCCTTGTCCCTACGAAAAGCCCGTGAGAGAGTGTGTTTAAAATAAGTGAAGGAACATAGTAAAAAAAATACTAGAAGATGAAATGGTTGGCCCTCGATCAAGCCTCGTTTTCCCGCAGATATTTCCTCCAAGAGAGGAGAAGCTGTTTACAAATAATTGAAAACAACAACAAGACAAAGTAATTTGCAGGTGAAACCTGCAACATTACAAAAAATAAAAAGAAGAAGAGGTCGGAAGCTTCATCCGTAGAAGAGAAAAGTGATATGATTCTCATTTATGGAGAAAGTGGCTGGAATATCGAAGATGCTGTGACTTTTGATGCTAAACGTTTTCCAGGCAGTGTACGGTCACGCGCTTCTTTTTACCGGGTTGTAAACTAATTCACCACTGACGGAAGTGTGCAAGTAAAAATAAGGAATCGTCAAGAAACTATTACTGGAGTTAATAATGAAATCGCGTTATTAACCGCAGCTGATTATGACATCCATGTTGATACTCGACAGCTAAGTCGTGATTCCGGAATGTATCTAACCAGTGTTTGGAAGGTATTAAAACATAATAAATGTCATTCCTTTCACACTTCACTGCATCATGAACTTCATGACAATGATTTTCAGAACCGAGTGACATTTTGTCAATGGGCGCTTCAGCAGATACAAGGGAACCCGAATTTCTTTTTTCAAGTATTGTTCTCAGGCGAGTCGTCTTTCACGAACCACGGTACGGTTAATCAACATAACATGCATTATTGGAGTGTAGGGAACCCACAATGATTGCGCGAAGTTGAGTGACAGTGTCCTTGGTCCATCAACGTTTTGTGTGGAATAATTGGAAAACAACTTATCGGTCCGTGTTTCATTGATGGTAATTTGAACGGTGACCAATATCGTAACTTTTCGGAAGATGGACTTCCAACATTGCTTGAAGACCTAAGCATGGAAGTGCGACAGAACATGTGGTTTCAACATGACGGTTGTCCAGCGCATTATTCGGCAATCGCGCTTGTAACCAAATAACACCAGACACACTCCGCAGTTGTGTGCAAAGTTTCCAAGCGCGGATCAACAAGTGCATTGAAGTGAGAGGACACTACTTTGAGCACTTAATGTCAAATGTTCATCGTAAACAAGCAGCTTGATGGTAAGAGGCAAGGGGACTCATCGGAAACAAGCACCCCAATAGTGAGAGGCAAGGGAACTCACCAAAAACAAGCACTCCGATGGTGAGAGGCAAGGGGACTCACCAAAAACAAGTACTCCGATGGTGAGAGGCAAGGGGACTCACTGAAAACAAGCACCCTGATGGTGAGGGACGAGGGGACTGACCAAAAAAGGCACCCTGATAGTGAGAGGAGAGGAGGAGACTCACCGAAAAAAGCAACCCGATAGTGAGAAGCGAGGGGACTCACCGAAAACAAGCACCCCAAAGGGAACAGACAACAACTACGTCCACGTCGTTGTGCCTGAGTAGCGCTAATAGTACTCAATTCATTGACTGCTTACATACCTGGAGTCAAAATGAGAAGCCTGCGTTTTAAACATAAAATTGAGCTTCCTAATTTTTCTACTCCACTTTGACCATCTTCCCAGATTGGTGGAAAGTGTGGTAAAAGTTGAATTGAATACACTGAATAGCTCTCCTGAAAACAATCAATACGTCATTCTTATCTTTTGTTTGGAATCGCATTTCTTGAATAGTCAACAATGTCATTTTTTGCAAATGCATCGCCATCTGGCGCGAATCAGAAAAATTTGTTTGGATAAAACTGACGTATTTTTGAATGGGGAATCTGAATCTGGAATAAAAAATATAGGTTCCCATTTGAAATTTTAAGGGTGTCCTCCTACTGCACCCAGAGGTTGGAGTGTGGGGTAAATTTTTGCCTTGGCTGGGACGCCGCCGACCGCCCTGGCTCGGAGCAACTGCCTCCCATCTTGTTGCCACAAAACTGAAATTAAAAGCTTTTCCCGCAACTTGCATTCAAGAAAATCGGGGAAGCAAAATGAAACTATAATTTCAACACTCGTAAAGCATTGCATTATTTTTCCACTAATAACATTCACGATCAATTTTTATTTATTTTTCACTCGGAAAGCGTTAGTTAAACATAAAAATTTCAGAACTTTTTTGTACATCTTTCGCATAAATTATTCTTATTCGGCAAGGGAAATATTTACATCTACTAATTGAATGATTTTTATTTTTTTTTAAATAATAATTGTTTTGTGGGTTGATACAGAACCAATCTATTCAGAATATTGCATTTTTCAAAGAAGAAAAAGGTGAAGTTCAAGACAATAACACATATCTAAGAATCGCTAATTTCCTCAAATGTGTATACTATATTTAAATAAAAATAGATATCTTTTCCCAAATACATAGACTTAATCATAACAACATTAATTTTAAAAAACTCTTAATATTATTTATAGGAAACCCTGCAGCTTGAAAGAAATCTTTGCTTGATGTCTCTATTTTAAAATTCCTTAGAGGGCGAAATGAAATCTACTTCCTTATGAAAATTTTGTGTATACTAAAAAGGAAACACCTAAAATGTTCAAAAATCAGAAATATACTCCGAAACTACCACATTTTACGGCTCATTAGAGAAAAATGTTTAATTGAAATAATAATGTTCAACAGCCCTTAAAACCTCCCCTAGGGGCTGTAGCACCTATTAGTTGGTGGGGAGGCTTGAGCGTGCTGGACAAGAGGATCAAACGGCCCTCGGCCTGCACGAATATGGCAATGAATGATAAGATCCTTATAAGCGGCCTCACCAGTGTGAAATTCGGATCCCTATAAACGGGCTCTCTGTGTAGTGGGCATGGATGATTGTAGTATGGTAGGAGGGTGAAAGAGCCTAGCTAACGCGGGTATTGCTGGATCCCTGAGTCGAGGTTCCTCCCGGACTGACCCCAGTTTGGAATCAGGACGGGAATTACCTACGGCCTGCATTGAAAATAAGAAACAGCCCTCCATTGGTGTAGTGGCCCAAGAATGGATATTCATTGCGCGTTTCACTCAATCTATCCACTTTCCTGAGCCAGGGGCATTGAGTGACCGTGTCCCTGGTACTTTGACACCTTGGGGTGCGAAGGTGTCCTAACGGCCTCTCGTGGACACCGGACGACCTCCCCAAGTATTTTAGTCTTACCCCTCTTTAAGAGTAGACCGCTCAATTCCCTAGCTTCTCGTGGGAATAAAATGAAACTGAATAATGGAAATTTAAAGAAATGAGAAGGAAGGGTGGTGGCGAAGAAGAGAGAGGGGTTGGGCCCGAATAGGTATAACACAACCCTTTATACTCTATCTATCTCTCTGGACAGCCAAACTCAGGTGACGGCTATGCTTCGGGCTCTCTTAGGAGCTGAGGAATCGACGGTTTCTCTGTGTGAGGCTATGGAGACGCGAGCGAACAAGTAGTCCTCCCAGAACAAGAAAGGCGTCAACGGTTCTCTAAAAAAAAACTGGTGAGGCAAGCGCAGCAGGTTAGACTGGCGGCTGCGGGTGCTGGAGCATCGGCAACAGCAGTGCCAACAACCAGCACGAAGGCCTTGAAGAGACGCAAGGGCTCAAGACACACCACACCGAGGGGTGGGGGGCTAAACCTACAAAAATGCGTAAGCCAGCCTAGCTGCCGGTGAACAGGGATTCGTCGGGGGCTGGATTGACAGCAGTCCAGAGGACTAACCCCCTGACGATGGTGGTGACGGCAACGGATTATCCGGACTTGATGCTCACCTCGCATCAGTTCGAGCTCTTCAGACAGGCTGCTTGGAGGGCGCTCAAAACAGTGTTTTTAAAACAATGGCCAAAATTTGAGACCTTCTTCTGCAGAGGAGGGGTGTTCATATTTGTCGCAGTCGACCCAGTGGCTAAAGCTTAGCTGCAGAACACAGTGGCCGAGACAAGGTTCTGAGAAAGTTCAGACCTTGAAGTGGGTGGGGTTGAATTGCTTCAAAGGATGCTGAGGGCTACGGCGTCGATCCCAGGTGAACTGGAAGATCCATACGTGGTCCTTCGGCGTCTGGAGGGATTCAATCCCTCACTAAAAACATCGTCCTGGATAATCGTCAGACACGACCGACCTTAAGAGGAGGGCACATCGGGAGGACTTGAACAACTCCTAGTTGTACAGATTTCTGATTCCTTGGGGTTACCGGTCAGAGACAGGAGGAGCCTATTAAATGTGAATGGCTGCTCCTGGTTTAACCATCACCCAAATTAACTTGAGTTACAGCAAAGGCGCCTCTGCGGATCTGCAGAGGGACATGACTGTGAGGCACACAGGTGTCTCACTAATCCAAGAACCTTGGTTAGTTGAAGATACCATACAAATATTAGAGGGACTGCTTTTTGTTACACGGACTTCAAGGCGACTAAACCAAGGGCCTGCATTCTAGCGGAAGGAGTCAACGTTGTTCCGCTGCGAGAACTGTGTTCGAAAGATCTGATGGTGATATCCACAGATCTTGGAGAAATCGGGGAGCTAGTCATAGGATGGGCCTACTTTCCGCATGACAGGGAAACCAGCCCACCAGAGGAAGTACGTACAATGGTAGAATACTGCAAAGTGAGGGGTCTTCCGCTATTTTTGGGGTGCGATGATAACTCCCAATCTTAGAGTTTATCTTAGAAGTTCATCTTAGAAGTTTATCTTAGATTCTATTCCAGACTTTCCAAAGTGTCTCCATGTAAAAGAGTCAACAAATTTTTGAATTAAAAACAGTTACACAGGTTACTTTCAAAAACTCCAGAATATGTTCCCAACCCCACAATGTTATTCAAAAACCCCTACAATCCACCATTAGTGTTTTAACGAAAAATTCCCAAAATGTCTTAATCTCAAATTGTTGAATTGTTCCGTTAAATGTGATAGGGGTGGCTTTTATGTGTGTTTGAATATAATTGTGTGGCTAAGAACATCATTCGCAGTTCTCTAAAAGTGTCCTGTGTGAATATTTTCAGCCAAAGAACTTTATGGATATTTTACCTAAAGACACTTTAGAATGTTTCATTAAAAGAACTAAGGGCTGCTTTTGGGGATTGTTAAGTATTATTGTGGGGTTGATTGCATAATATGTAGTCTCCTGGCAGTGACATGTGTCGTTATTTTCATTAAAAAAACTTTGTAGCTGTTTTAGATGAAGTCACTTTATAGATTTTTTTTGTTAAAAAAACAAGGGTTGGATTTGAGGGGTTGATGAATATTACTGTTGAATTGAGGACATAACATGCAGTTTTCTGAAGGTAACCTGTGTGATTACTCCTAAGTGAACAATTTTATGGCTGATTTAGATAAAGAAACTTTCGAAATTTTTCGTTGAAACACCTAGGGGTAGATTGCAGGAGTGTTTAAATATTATTGTCGGGCTGAAAACATAATCTCGCCATTTTTGAAAGTGACCTATTCGACTATCTCCATTTTAAAAATTTTATAGCTGTTTTATTTATAGACATTTTGGAAAGTTTTCGCTAAAAGAACTAGAAGTGGATTGTAGGGTAAATCTATCTTCATTTTGTAACTTTTTTTTACTGTTAACTAGCAAAAACTGTATATACAATAAATTCGTTACATTAATCAACAATCTTATTGCTTAAAATAACGAACATATATGTGAGGGTGATTCATTTTATATTATTATTATATTACATTAAAGTATTTTAAAAGAAATGAGGAGAGTTGAAATTTTTCTTCATAGGATGCTTGAAATTTATCGACATTCCAAGCGTAATTGAGCATGTTTTGCTTTAAATGACTATAATTTAAAGTATATTCAACTTTTTTATAATAATTATTCCAAATGAGAGTGATAACAATTATAATTCCCAATTGTTTTTCAAATATAGCCCAAATATTTAATTTTCATATTTTATTTCGTAATTGGCACACCATTATTATAGAAAAACATGAAGAATGTAAAATAAAATTATTATCTTTCTTTAAAATAAGTTTAAAAATTTCCTTCAAATCATGTTTGATGATGGTAATATGAAAGAGGATTATTCTTGAAAAGAAGTAAATACTAGATAAAAAAAAATGCGTCATCATAGTCATGTGGAGAATATTTAAACTAGATTAAAACGTCTCAAGGGCATTCGTTATGAATGTATAGGACGACTCTCAACTTTTTCATGAATAATGTCAAATGGATAACAACGAACAAACTAAATAATTTATTTACTACATTTTTATGTATACAGGTGACGAAAATCAATTTCATATGTGTTTGATCTTAAGTAGAATAAATGTTGTGAAAATTGATGGAAAAGATCAAATTTTGTATCTAAAATAACTTGAAATAACATGAAATTTCTTTATTTTGCATAAATTTCCATTTTTGTGATGGTAGTGTACATTTTTTTATCTTCTTCACAATTTGAAGAAATATTTGAAATGATAATCTTTGGTATTTTTCATTTAACGAAACAATAATGAATTTAAACCTTCTAGATTTCATACTAAATTAATGTTTGATCAAGTTGACACGTGTTTTATGTTGAGTAATATAAATGCTGTGAAAACTGATAAGGAGATAAGATTTTGTATCCGAAATGACTTTAATTAACATTAAATTTCTTTAATTTTGCAGAAATTCTAATTTTGCGATGGTAGTGTACATATTTTTATCTACTCGATAATTTAAATAAATATTTGAAATGATGTTTGGTATTTTTATTTTAACGAAATATGTTATATATAAATTTGAACCTTTTAGATTTCATACTCAATTAATGATCCAGACTTCACAGTAGGTAAATATAGTTTATTCGCAATACAATAATTATTTTTATGCATTTCTAATTGCATTTCTAGTGCCTAATATTGTCCACCGAAAATCATGATTCTATAAATATTTAAAAACTCACAAATGATATGTACAAATTTCAACGCCGTTTCATTGTTAGATAAATATGTGTTATTGCCATGCCAGTTATGCAATGACTTTTTTGACAATGCAAATCATACTCTTCGACAATTTTCCGAAAATATAAATATATATTAAAAATATTTTTAAATTACACAAAAATCAATTGTATCGAATCACTCTCCTTGACTTTTTGTCGACTTTTTGACTTCTTGGATGATATAGGCATTCAAAAATTAAAAAGTTCAGTTTTTATGCATAAATTTAAATGAATGACACAATTTTGAGATACCAAAATTTCCAAAATACTAAAAATTTCTTTATATCTTTGAATATGAAACATTGTCCTTCAATATAAAATGTGTTTTTCTGTGACTGGCATAAATATTTCAAAACAAATTTGATAAATCATACAGTTTTACGCAATTCAAAAGGTATCTTACTTTCTTTGTTCATGACAAACGCAAGATAGATAACGAACAAACATATAAAGTTAATTTATTGTGTATCCTACCGATTGTAATATAGAGATGACGCCTATTTTTCATGAAATTCAATGTCACGCACTTGAA
The DNA here is from genome assembly GCA_032362435.1 of Melikaiella ostensackeni. NCBI lineage: Eukaryota > Metazoa > Arthropoda > Insecta > Hymenoptera > Cynipidae > Melikaiella > Melikaiella ostensackeni. Next base: position 13,679 of record JAUMHM010125670.1, read on the forward strand.
CTATTTTTAACTTGGCGCTACATTATACACTTTTTTTAAAAATCGTAACCTTATGAAATAATAATTGTACCATTGTGAACATTTTTATTTCGTAATTTCCTACTTAAAAAAGGCAAATTTTATATTATTCCAAAAGGAATTGCTCAAATTATAATTCATTTCTCAAATTCGAACACCTTTGAATAGCATATTTCATTTCTTAATTTTGATAATGATGAAACTTTTTAAATTTTTAACGAATAAAATTTGAGACACTTCAATTTGTAAGACTTCAAATCAAAATTGTTTAATTTTGAACGCTGTCAATTCAAAATTATTCTATTCAGAACAATTCAATTTGAAATGATATAATTCAAGTGATATTAAAAAGTGACCAATTAGAATTATTTTATTCTTATATGGATCAAATTTCAGATTTTTGAATTCAACATTTTTTAAGGTATTACTTGAATTGCTACACTTCATACGTATATTTTGACTATCACAATCAAATTGAAATGATTTAATTTAAGAAAATGATGTATACTTTGCACTTGAACAATATTTCAAGCTTCTCCAATTATTGCTATTTTTTAAATGACTGACTTTTTCAGATATACATTTTCTTTGAAGTTTGCCTGTAAGTTTGATCATCAAACAAAACTATCAATAGAATAATTTCTGAGAAGCGGATGTCAAACATTTTTTCTTTATTTTTATAAAAAAAGGGGACTTTTTTCCTGTATTTCCCGAAGTAATCAAGAAAATAACCATTTTCTTCTTGATTCGGATAAGGCTTTCACACTATTTTGATATACGCGAAAAATATTAAAAAGTTAAATATTAACAGAATGGTGACAGTTTCTTTTAAAATAAAAATTTTTTTCTTTTTTAAATATTCCATAAACGTAAAATAAACAGAGAGCAACATTCTTGCTTTCCAGGAATTCTAAAAACAATTAAATGAACAGACAAACAATTAAACAATAAAAAAATATCTAATACAATGTTTTGAGCAATTACCTGCAAGTGTGTGCGTGTGTTCGTGTCCCTTTGTGGTGTTGTTGAATACTATTATGGGATTGAGAACCTAACGCGCAGATTTCTGAAAGTGGCCTTCGTGATTATTTTCATCTAAAAAATTTTGTCTCTTTTAGATGAAGACACTTTGGAAATTTTTGGTTTAAAGAACTGCAGGTGGATTTTAGAGACTGTTGATTATTACTTTTGGGTTGAGATCATAATCTGAAGTTTTTTGAATGTGATCTGTTTGACTATTTTTATTTCAAAAATTTAATAGCTGTTTTAGGTGAAGAAACTTTAGACGTTTTTCGTTAAAAAAACGAGGGGTGGATTGTAAGGGTGTTAGAATATTATTGTGGGACTAGGAACATAATCTGATGTTTGCTGAAAGTGACCTGTTTGACTATTTTCATTCAAAAAATTGTATAGCTGTTTTAGCTAAAGACACTTGAGCTCAGAGTTTTTCTAAGGTAACTTGTGTAAATGTTTTCAACTTTAAAATTGTATCGCTGTTTTATCTGAAAACACTTTCGAATTGTTTCATTAAAAAACTAAGGGTTGTTATTCGCGATTGCTGAGTATTATTGTGGGGTTAAGAACATAATCTGGTGTTTTCTGAAAGTGACCTGTGTGACTGTTTTTACTCAAAAAATTTTGTCGCTCTTTCATCTGAAGATACTTTGAAAAGAAAGATAATTTGGAGTTTCTTGAAAGTGACTTGTGAGACTATTTTCATTTGAAAAATTTCATGGCAGTTTTTGCTAAAGACTGTTTGAGAATTTTTCTTCAAGAGAACTAGCGGTGAATTTTAGGGTTGTTTGAATATTATTGTGGGCTTTTGAACATAATATGGAGTTAGTTGAAAGTGGCCTGTGTGACTATTTTCATATCAAAAATTTTATGGCTGTTTTTGCTGAAGTTGGGTTGGGAATATAATATAGAGTTTTTTTGAAGTGACCTATGTGACTATTTTCATTTCAAGAATTTTATTGCTGTTCTTGCTGCAGACAATTCAGAAATTTTTCTTTATAAGAACAAGGGATGGATTGTAGAGGTGTTTGAACATTATTGTTCGGTTTAAATATAATCTAGAGTTTTTTGAATGTAACCTGCGTGACTATTTTCATTCCAAAAATATTATGGCTGCTCTTGCTGCAGACAATTTGGAAGTTTTTCTACAAAAAGACTAGCGGTGGATTATAGGGGAGTTTGAATGTTATTGTTGAGTTGGGAATGTAATTCAGAGTTTTTTGACATTGTTGGGCTGGAAATATAATCTACAGTTTTTTGAAAGGGACCTGTTTGCCTATTTTCATTCCAAAAATTTTATGGCTGTTCTAGCTGCAGACAATTTCAAAATTTTTCTCTAAAAGTACTAGGGGTGGATTGTAGAGGTGTCTAAATATTTCTGTGGTGTTAGGAACATAGTCTAGAGTTCTTTGAAAGTGACCTATTTGGCTATTTTCGTTTGAAAAATTTGTAGCTGTTTCAGCTGAAGGCACTATGAAAATTTTTCGTTGAAGAAACGAGGGGTTGAATTGCAGGGTTGTTTGAATATTGCTGTGATTCGCTGGAAATTCTTTGAATGTTCTCAGGCCCAGTCAAGCTTCTGAGATTTTTTCTTCAAGTATCCAGGTAGCACTTTTCAAAGATTCAAGTACCTCTTTAAATTTTCTGAAGGTTCATAAACTTTCTTTTGTAAATGTAATCAAAATTTTCTTTAATAACAAGGAACTACAGAGGCTGCCTTGAAAGAGGAGGCACAACTCGGCATCTGGCTGGCGAACCAGGTAGAAAGGATTCTCATAGTGAAGCTGCAGTGCAGTGCCAGATGTGAGAGCTTTCGAATTAAAATATTTTTTTTATGAATTCCGAATTAGAGATTCGAAAGTTAAAAAATAAAAATTTACGGATTTTTACAATTACAAATAACTAAACTTTGCATTGAAAAATTAAAAATATATCATATTTTGTATGTAAACGTAAACTGTACGAGATACGTAAGAACAGATAGTATTTTTAGATAATAATTTTTGAAGTGTTAAAAGAGATTAGTTTGATGAAGGTTTCATGATAGCGAGACCTTGGATATTCTAACTTCCTGTCGTACTTCAGTATCCTCAAGGTTCGACTGCCATAAATTAAGTTCGCTAGAGAATAATCTGAAATTTTTTTTCGGTAGGGTTAAGATTTGTAATCAGCATTATCCAGGGCCGCCTTAACCAATAGGCTAATGTAGGCTATTACCTAGGGGCGCACAGTTGGGCAAAATGTCAAAATTTGTTTCAAAACAACTTAAAGGCCAGAATTTTCAATCGATTTCGATTTTCTTTTCTTTCCAAATACTCTTAACTAAATTTTAGAGAGAATTATAAGAGCCGATTTTCGAATTTTTTCTTTGTTACACTTCTGTGTTAACAAATGTATTTAAACAAAATTGTCACTTTTACAATTTTATTTTTCATTTTAACGTAAAAAATCAAAATAAACTCGCCATCAGTCAAGATCAGTACAGTGGCATCTAAGATGAAGAATTAATTTATGAACAAATTTTCAACAAAATACATTTGTTTTCCAGAAAAAAGATGAATATTTACCCAAAAATCAAATAGTTAAATTTTCAGTCAGAAGAAAATTTCGACCAAGAAGGAACAAATTTTTAACAGAATAGTTCATTTTTCAAACAAAGAAATGAATTTTCAAGTCGAGTGATGAATCTTCAGCAAAAAAAGCGATTTTTCAACAAAAGAGTTTAACTTCCAAAGAAGTAGTTGAATTTTCAACCAAAGAAATGAATTTTCAACCAAGGAGATTAGTTTTCTACCCGAAAAATCCAACTTTCAACAAAATATTGAAATTTTCAACCATAGAGATGAAAAAATCAATTTGTATGATGAGTGTTCAACAACAAAAAGTAAGTTTCAAACAAAGTAGTTGAACTTTTAACCGAGTAGTTGAACTTTCAACCGAGAAGATTAATTTTCTACAAAAAAAAAACGAATTTTTCAATAAAATATTTGAACTTTCAATCTGCTTCGATTGAGTATTCCACTGTTTTGTTGAAAATTTGTCTTTTTGGATAAATTCAACTGTCTTCGATTGAAAATAAGAAGATTTTTGTTGAAATATCAACTATTAAATTTTTCGTTCAGAATTCATTTTTATGGTAGAAAATTCAACTACTTGGTTATCAGTTGCACTGATTTTTTGAAAATTAATTTTTTGTTTGTTTGAAGACTCATTATTTTAGTTGAAAATTCATCTCTTTGGTTGAAAATTGAACTATTTGTCGAAAAGTAGTTTTTATTTGGTGAAAATTAATTTTTGTAGCTGAAAATTTAACTATTTCATTTTTGGTTGAATATTTATCCTTTTTGGTTGAAAACCCAACTATTTCTTTGTGAAATCATCACTTTGTTTTGTGAATTATCCGGTTTTGATTGAGGATTTGACTATTTTGTTAAAAAATCGTTTCTGTTGGATGAATTCAACTGTTTTCGATTTAAATTTAAACTCTTTTCTGGTTGAAATATCAACTATTTTGATACTGAATTGAACTATCTTGTTGAAAACTAACTTTTTTGTAGTAAATTCGTCTTAATGTCTGGTTGGCATTCCTTTTTTTTCTTTCCTTAAAAATCACTTTTGGTTGAAAATTAACATTTTTGTCGAAAATTCGTCTTTTTGACTTGAAAATTCTACAGATTTGTATTTTTGTGGTTGATATAATTTGTTTATAGAAATAAGAAATGTTGATATGTTACAATACTTTTCATTGCGCACCACTAACGGTGAAATACAAAGTAGATTTGCTGAACAAAATATTTTGAATCGTAGAACCACCAACTTTGAAATTTGTTCATACAATTTGTTTAGAAAAATTAACTCAAATATTTGATGAACTAATTTTGTATCTTAGATGCCACTGTACTGATTCTGATTCCGAGTGTATTTAGAAGGTTTGCGAAAAGATGAAAAATAAAGTTACAAAAATGACCATTTTTTTCACATTATTTTTTAACACAGAAGTGCAATAATGAAGAAATTAAAAAATGGGCTGTTATAATTCTCTTTGGAATTTAATTGAGAGTATTTCAAAAAAAAAGATCTAACTTGATTTAGAATTCTGGGCTCTAGGGCCTCTAGGCTCTTTTGAAACAATTTTCGACGTTTTGCCCCACTATGGAGCGCCATGAAGTCGAGGCGCGCGCTTTTCGGGAAATTTAAGTTTAGTTAAATGAGTGCAATGCAAATCAGGGAAAATGAGCGAGAACCAGTGTGACTAAATTCAAATAATTCAATCATTTGTGTGTTCATTTTCTTTGAATTGACAATACAATTGCAGTTTGTTAATAAAATCGTGAAGGGGGGGGAGTATAGTAGCCTAGGGGTGCCATCTTACTAAAACCGGCCCTGGCATTACCATAAACATAAAATAAAATGTTTTGCACCTCTCGAAATTCGATTCACATAAAGCAGTGCAGCTATGAAGTTTGATTTTTTTGGCAAAAAACATATTTAGAAACTCGTTTTTTTTTTGTACGTCGTGTTTTTGATTAAGCGCAAACCGTTCTTAATGCGAGTCAAGGCAGATGACGTCAAGCGACTAAGAATTTTCTATGCCAAAAAAACTCTATGGAAAAATGTCCCTGACCTCTTTGTGATGTGCCACCCTCCAAATAATTCTCCTTTTAAAAGGAAATATGGTATTCTGTATTGTCTGAAGTTATTTGGGGCGTG
>JAUMHM010125707.1:0-19414 GCA_032362435.1 Melikaiella ostensackeni
CCCCCCCCCCCCCCCCCCCCCCCCCAAAAGTATTTCTTACGTAAGTTTCCTCTTTCTAATTATTTTTTAAAAATATGCTAACTGAAACCAGTTTTGGCAGTTAAAATTACTTTTCAAACTATTATACACATTTTATTATTATTTAAATTCTTTTGAAATCCATGGGAATATTTACGAATCTCTTGAAATCCCTTAAAATATTTTAAAAGCCATTAAAATTCCTCGAAACTTCTTTAAATCCTTTATAATACTCGGAAATCCTTTCGAATTCCGTTAAATCTTTTTAGAGCTCAATAAATTCCTATAAAATTCATAGATATACTTTAGAATCTTTTAAAATCTCTTAAAATACTTTGAAATGCCGTGAAATTATCAAAACCGCTTTAAATCTCTTAAAATCCTTTGAAATCTTATGACATTCTTTCAAATCCCTGATATCCTTCAAAATTCGTGAAAATACTTTGGTATCTCTTAAAAACCTTTTAAAATCCTTTGAAATTCCGTGATTTCATTGAAATATTTCGAAATCCTTCAAAATCCCTAAAAATCCGTGGAAATCTTTCAGTATCTCTTGAAATCCCATAAAATCTTATTAAACTTTTTGAAGTCCTTTAAAATCCCTTGAAAAATTGAGACTCTCTCTGAAATTGTACTAGGTAATTTCGTCAAACTTTTGAAATCTTTTAAAATCACTTAAAATCTGTGAAACCTCTCGTAATCCTTTGGAATCGTTTGAAATAAACTAAAAAGCTTTGGAAATCTCGTTAAATTCCGAAAATTGTGTAATTCTTTGAAATACTTTGTAGTCCTTTGAAATACCTTGAAATCCCTTGAAACCTGTTGAAATCTTTTAAAATTACTGGAAATTTTTCAAATTTTTTGAAATTCCTGGGGGGGGGGCCCCCCAAAAAATCTCACCAATCCTCACCATAAGGGGCAGGGGGTCTAAAATTTAAAAAATTATCCTTATGTAATTAATGGACGTCCCCTAAACTTTAATTTCAACGAAAAATTGAACAATGCATTTTCTTCACATAAAGTGAAATACTGTCCATAATAAGGCTTTAATATAACAAAACATAAGATTACAGGAAATGTGGACTACGAAGCAACACGTTTTTCCCTTATAATTTATCTAATTTCAAAAGTTGTTTGTTATAGAGAAAAATTTTTAGAATGCCTTAAAACTTGAAATGTTTTAAGGAAGCTTGATACACTCTAAATATCCTATATTTGAATATTTTTAAATTTTGATCCATCATGTTTTTTCATTAAAAAAAAGGAATTACCTTCACTTTTTCTTTTTTAAGTTTTACGTCTAGCCCAACTTTAAATGTGCGGTAGTTCAAAAAAATTTTGAAGAAAAACAAAAATTGGGGGTTAATTTTAATTTGGCTAGTCATCCCGAATTTCGGGATGACTAACATTTTTCACACATTTGACTAGTCTTCCCGAAAAAATGCGCTTTTATAATCTCATTTCTTCCAATATATATTTCCCTAATCCTTTATGTTTAGCAGAAATTTTTTGAAGGATTTAGTAAATAATAAAATGTACATAAAATAGGAATTACATTCAGTCGAATCTCTTCTCTTTTTCTCAATGTTCATTCCGATAGGGGATTTGTAACGACAAAAACGAATCAAATACTTATATTTCAAACATTATTTCTATGTCCAGTGACAGGGGAGCCTTCCCGCCCCCACGAGACCTTGTAAAGGGATAGGAACGGAAGCTAAATTATATTTGTGATCAGTCACAAGGGTGATTTTCCGCCCACACGAGACATTATAAAGGGGTAGGGATGCGATCTACATTATTTCTCTGACCAGTTACATGGGTGCCCTCCCGCCCACACATGACGTTGGAAAGAGGTAGGGATGTGATCTACATTATTTCTGTGAGTAGGGATGTGACCTACATTATTTATGTGACCAGCCACAGGGGTGATTTTTGAGCTACTTTTAGAATATTCTTTAATGATAATTTTATCATTTTTAAAATTTTTCAGCGAATTTGTTAAAATAGAAGAAAAAAAAACACGAGTACGCGAACGCAGGACGGCAGCGGTACTAGTAAGTCGCTTTAATCAGTGGACTACGGCGAGTTTCAGTATAAAGAAAATTAAAGCCGGTAGTAATTGGGCTAAAAGTAATTCTTGTTTTATGTATATTTTATCTTTTCCTCCAATAATATGCAGCTGAACTCAAAGAATGAGTGGAGAGAGCTAGTTATCCCGAAATTCGGGACGTCTAGCCAAAAACGCAAGATTTGCTAGTCGTCCCAAATTTCGGGATGATGAGACACTTCGTTTCAATAAGTTAAAGTTAAAGCTTAAAAGACTATACTTTATAAAAAATAACCTAACTCTTAGTTTTATTAGTTTTTTTTTAAATTTAATTTTATTCAGTGACGACTAGCAGTTTTGCTAATCTTCGGCTAACTCAAAAGGAATGAAATTTAAAAAATACATGATTTTCGGGACGAATAGCCAAATGGTCAAAATAGGCTAGTCGTCCCTTATTTCGGGACGCCGAGACACTTCGAAAAGTAAAGAAATAAAAAGAAAAACAACAAAAATTGGGGTAAATTACTTTCTTGAAATATATAAATTTAGAGGGTAAGACTTTTAAAAAACGAATTTTTTTTTTTAAATGGGCAGCCTAGAATCCTACCTGTGTTTGAAACAAGAATTAAGGACCTTTAACTGAGAATTCTTTTTTTATGGTGATTATTCAAATAAAAAAATACATTTCTTCTGTTTTCATTCAAGACTTCAAAGACTTGGCCTCATTTTCTCTGTAAAAAAATGATTTAAATAAACATTCCCCTGGTTACTAGGCACTTGTTGAAAAGTCTGAGGTACTGTTTGCTACTTGTACCAAAGATATTCTTGTACTACATGCTTTTATGGAAGTCATAAAATAGTGGGAGGCCTGCGAAAGGTGCGAAAATAAACTTTTTTTCTTATCGAAGTTTCTATAATTTATAGGTTATTACGAAAACTTTTACCACAACTCTGTCCTCTTCTGATAAAATGGCCTGGTCGACTTGCCAGCCATTGTGGAGATGCGATAACATATAAGACATTTTCGCTTTTTGTCAAAAAATACTTTATTTGAAAAACAGGGCACAAATTGTAAATAAATGTCAACTTATCAAGCTTCAGAACATGGAGCAAAATTTTACCTACATCTAACCTAACCTTACCACGAGCGCCTCTTACGTTAAGTCTACTAACTTACAAAAATAAAAAAAATGACACTCTCAGCTACTTAATCGATAAAACAGTTTTTTATTCGCAGGCGGATTCAATTTCATTCAAGGAAAATATTGGCCAGGTATGTGGCTATGTGTAAGAGCAGTGTTTTACGGAATGAATAAAAACGTATTCTCTAAGAAGAGCGTACCGATTCCAAGCGTAGGTTATCGTAATTGTTTAACTTGAATTAGCTGAATTGCCATTTAGGGTGATTTAACCTCAAGGTTAACTCTGACGTTAGTACACGAAACTTGCAGAAATGCAGACCGTATCTCAATATAATCGACTATCATTTTCGTTCTATCATGTTTTTTTTACGGCGATTAACTTTGATTTCGTAACAGTTCGTTAAACCCTGAAATAAGCAAATATGACGTTACTTAAAAAGTGAGGTTATTTTCTTATTGCTTTTATTATGAGTGACAAAGGGGGAACTAAAAATTACAGGCTCATTTAAATTATTATATGCATTGGTGTGTGAGACGCATGCATATTCAATTATTTTCTGATTTACTTGCTGTGATAAGAGTTGAGCAGTGATTGTGGAGCTGCATTATGAAGATAGATAAGTACATAATAAAAGCTAGAAAAAAATTGTTAACGTCAGTTCTTCGTTATCGTTCCTGATTTTAAAAAAGGTTTTTGAAACATCTATTTTACAATTAGAATTTTCTGGTTGTGCCGTGCAATACGTTTGATCTCAATAGTGAAATATTTTTAGTGTCTGTGCTTATCATTTTTTAAACTTGATTTTTTTTTTTTTGATTCAGTGAGTGAACAAAGAAATGTCTGCAACATATTTAAAATCCTTGAGTGATGAGCAGATGAAAGAATTTTTGGATTCTTTTGATACCGTTTTAACAGACTGTGATGGTAGGTGAAATTACAATTTTTATAATAATCTTTAATACAATTCTAGCTTTCAAAATTAGGTTTTATTTTTGTATTTTTTAACAATTATTTAAAAATGAGAAGGAAGATCCTTGTTATTTAGAAGCGACTACAGGGTGTCTAGCGATTTCAAGGAACAAAATTTAAGGTCTTTTCCAGGTTTTCCAGGTCCATAAGTCAAGTTTTTCCAGTTCGTCTTTTTTATATATCAAATAATGAAACAACCGTTTGCTATACATGTAAAAAATGAGCCATTGCATTTTTTTATTGGTCAAAAATTTTTAATGAAAGCAAAACCGTAAATAACCAAATTCTTAATTTTTTACGAACATGAGCTAGAGTGCACCTTGTCCACTGACAGTCAAACTGACAAGATGATCAGAGTTGGGATTTTTTCTTAAATCTCATAAATTCCCTATTGTGAGTCCATTGGATAAATATTTATTTGCCAAAACATTATTTGCCATTGGTGACCCGTTTTCCAAACCATCGACTTTTTCACAAAATTTTTTTAATGGATTGAAATGTTTGTTTATAAAATTCTCATGCAAAATTAGGTAAATATAACATTCTTTTACATGAATTATAAAACAATTTTTATACATGAATTTTCAACCAAATAGTGGAATTTTCAACTAGAAAAGATGAAATTTCAACCAAAGAGATGAATTTTCAATTACATAAAATGATGAACTTTCAACGAAGAAGATTAATTTTATACTAGAAAAGGCGAATCTTCAACGAAATACATGGATCTCCAGCCAAAAAATGTTTATGCATTGAAATGTTTATTTATTGAATTCTCATGTAAAATTGTGTAAGCTTAACTTTTCTAACATTTGTTTTTTATATAAAATTCGTTTTTTTCCTTGAATTTTCAACCAAGAAAGACTTTTCAGTCAAGAAAGAAAAAACTGTATTTCAACGAAATTGTTGAAGTTTCAAGCCAAAAAACAAATTTTCTACAAAGCAGTTGAATTTTCAACCCGAAAATATGAATTTTCAACAAAACTGTTAAATTTTGAACAAAATAATTATGTTCTCAACCAAATAATAAGATTTTTAACAAGAAAAGTGAATTTTCAACTAAAAAGACGAAATTCAACTAAAATGATGAATCTTCAACTACAAAAATGAATTGCTAGCTGTTGAAACTTCAACAGAAAACGACGACCCGTTTTCGAAAAAATCGACTGTTTAAAAAAAAAAAAAATTGTAATAGATTGAAATGTTTATTTATTAAATTCTCATGTAAAATTATGTAAATATAACATTTTTAACACTTGTTTTTAATATTAAATTCGTTTTTTTCTCAAATTTTCAACTGTTGATAATTCAAATTGTTAAAAATTAAACAAAATTGGATATGAAGTTTTTGAATTTTCAATTGTTAAAAATCGAAGAAAATTTAAAATTGAGTTTTCGACACTTGAATTTTGAATTTTCTTCTATTTCAAACAATTGAAAATTTATCGGTTGGAAAATAAATTGTTAAAAATTCAACTGTTGAAAATTTAACTATTGAAAATTCAATTTTCAATTTGCTTCAATTTTCAACAGTTGAATTTTATATTAAAAGCAATTTTCAGAAATGTTATATTCACATAATTTTTCATGAGCATTTAATAAATAAACATTTCAATCCATAAAAAATTTTATGGAAAAAGCCGATTTTTTTGATAACGGGTAGTCATTGGCAAATAATGTTGAAAAATTAATAGTCATCCAATGAAATTTCAGTAGGAAATTTATTAGATTAAAAAAAAAAACCCGAACTCTGATCATCTCCTTGTGAGAAAATAAGCTTCAAAGTTGGAATGATATTATACCGGCATACCCTAGTAAAATATTTAAAAATATCAAATTTACCATAGAATTTATGAATAATTATGGAACAAAGAACGTAGTAACATAAATTTTGATGCCTGTTGGGTTATGAAACACTCCTGTTTTTAAAATTTTTGTTATTCAAAATTAAAGCCCAGCACATCGGTCATAAAGGTAAAAAAAATCAGTTTTTCTTATTTTTCATCGAAATTTCCAACGATATTCAAAAAAGTTGTATACAAAAGTTGAAGAAAAAAAGTTTTGTTGAAATCTAGAAAAATTACACCTTTTATGTTTTTCAACTTTTTTTGTATAACCACCTGTTTTGGAGAAAAAGTATGAAGAAAATTAGAAAATGGATTGAATTTCGAGTTTCACGTGCTTCTTTAATATTATTTAGGTAAAGTAACTGAAGAAAATATAGTAAAATATAAAAATATAATTTATTAAAAATGGCTGCTATATTTTCTTAAGTCTTTTTTGTCGAAATAATATTAAAGAAACATGTGAAACTCTAAATTCGATCCATTTTTAAATTTTTATTATAATTCTTCTCCAAAACAGTTGGTTATACAAAAAAAGTTAAAAAAAACATAAGAGGTGTAATTTTCTTCGATCTGCAACTTTTGTATACAACTTTTTGTAATGCTGTTGGAACCTTATATGAAAAATTAGAAAAACTTATTTTTTTACCTTGATGAGCGATGCACTTGGAATTAATGTTGACAAAACAAAAATTTAAAGTGGAGTGTTTCATACCCCAAAAGACAAGTTTTCTACATGGTATCATCTCGAACTAAAAAAATTGCTATTTTCGACCCGATCTAATGTAATGTTTAAATTAAAGTATTTATAAAGTAGATTTTAAAAGTAACCATAAATTTTTATCTGTACTGTTGTATTTTATTAAATACTTGAGTAGTAGAAATGATTAAAAAGTTATTGACTTTAAAATTCGATAAAATTTTTCAAATTGGCACTTAACTCTAACTGACGATGTCCAATATCAAAATAAAATTTGTAAGTTGCTAAAAAACTTTAGATAATTAATTCGTACATAAGAGAAAATTACTAAAAACGAAAATTTGTGTGTTCAGAATACAATAATTGAATATAATTTTTAATTTAGCTAGGGTTTTGTGCCGTCTTGCAGTTTAAAAATCCATTCGTCGGTCAAGGCTCATTCTAATCCTGAAACTGAATTAATTTAAATATGAAAACATTATTCACTCAAAAATTTCAAAGAGCTGACTTGGCGAAAATAATTTTAAGTTCATGATCATAAAGTTCTGAAAGTTCAAATGAACGATGAAAAAAAATGTATATAACGAAATTTTTTTTGCCAAAACTGTTTGCGGCGATTTAAGAATATATTTTATGCGAAAATATACCTGACTTTTTCATTCAAGAGGTGGGAAAGATCACCAGAACAAAATTCGCGATGATTTGGATTCCCGACTGCACCCTTAAAAACCACCCTCTATTTATAATGGCCAAAAAATGGGAAAAAAAACCAAAAGACTCGGAAGTTTATAATTTTTTAGATATTTTTTACACAATGCACCAAAGTTTGTAATTTATCGGTAGTTTTTTATGACCCAAAACTCTCGTTCGTCATCTCCCGGAAAATGACAGTGGTAATAAATCCCGCAGAATCACTAATGATAAACAATTTTTCAATAATCAGAAAATGGTCCAAAAAATCTTGAAGTTTGTACATCTTTGCTGATCTTATCTCCCGAAAAAATCTCTTTAATAATTTTTCGAATAAGACTGGGGGTAAGAATTTCCGTAAAACTCTGCAAAACCACTCCTATTGGAAATGACTGAAAAATTAGTAACAAACGACCAAAAACACCGGAGTTTGTAATATTGTGGTGGTTTTTTAGCCTACGAAATTCTCCTTGAAAATTCTTTGATAAATATTGGTGGTGAGAAACCCTGCAAAGCTTCCAAAAGCCACCCCTATTGATAAAAGATTTATCACAAATCAGAGAATGGCCAAAAAGCATAAAGTTTATAAATTTTCCCTGATTTATATTCTGAAAAAATCTCCTTAATAATTCCTTGAATAATAGTGAGGACAAGAATTCTCGCAAAACCCTGCAAAACCACTCCTATTGAAAATGACTAAAAAATAGGTAACAAACGACCAAAAAACACCGCAGTTTGTAATTCTCCGGTGGTTTTTAGCCTAAAAAATTGTCCTTAAAAATCCTTTGAAAAATATTGGTGGTTAAGAACCCCGCGAAGCCTACAAAAGCCACCCTTATTGATAAGCGTTTTATCACTGATCAGAAAATGGCAGAAAAAAACATAAAGTTTATAAATTTTCTCTGATATATATTCTAAAAAAATCTCTTTAATAATTCCTCGAGTAACAGCGGGGGTAAGAAATTCTGCACAGCCTTGAAAAACCACCCCTAATGATGAACAATTTTTAAAAAATGAAAAAAACTTGAAGTTTCTGAATTTTCCCTGATTTTTTATCCTGAAAAAATCTCTTTAGTAATTCCCCAAATAACAGTGGGTGTAATACATACCGCGAAATCTTTCACCACCCACTATTGAATATGACTAACATTTTTTTTAAAACAACCACAATGCACCAAAGTATGTAATTTTTTGTCATTTATTACCCTAAAAAATTCTCTTATAAATGCCTCGAATAATGTTGGTGGTAAGAAGCCCCACAAAGCCGCTAAAAGCCACCTCTATTGATAAACAATTTATCAATATCCAGAAAGTCGACAAAAAAGCTTGAAGTTTGTAATTCTTCTCTGATTTTATATCCTAAAGAAATCACTTTAATAATCCCCCAAAATAATAATGGGGGTTAGAAATTCCGCGAAACCCTTAAAAACCACCCCTATTAATAAATGATTTATAAAAACTCAGAATATCGCCAAAAAAGCTTAAAGTTTGTAAAATTTCCCTGATTTTATATTCTTAAAAAGTCTTTTTAATAATCCACCATAAAAAACCACCCAAAAATTACAAACTTTGGTACATTGTGGTTGTTCAAAAAAAAATTGTTCATTCTCATTAGGAGGTTGTTTTTAAGGGTTTTGCAGGTTTTCTTACCACCGCCATTTTCCGCGGGACTACAAATAAGAATTTTTTAGGGAAAAAACCATCAAAAAATTACAAATTTCGGTGTCTTTTATTCGTTTTTGACCCATTGTTTATGCGGAATTTCTTACCCCATTATTATTTGAGAAATTATTAAAGAGATTTTTTACGGAATAATATCAGCAAAAATGTACAAACTTTAAGCTTTTTTTGAGCATTTTCTGACTATTGAAAAATTTTTCATTTTTAGGGGTGGTTTTCAGGGGTTTTACTGGATTTCTTACCACTGCCATTCTCAGGGGGATTACGAATGAAAATTTTTTGGTGTAAAAAATTCTCAAAAAATCAAAAGCTTTGGTGTCTGTTGGTTGTTTTTTCAAATTTTTTGCCATTTTCGATAGGGGGTGGTTTTAAAGGGTGCAGTCAGGAATTTGATTCATCGCGAATGTTGTTCCGGCGATGATTCATAACGGTTGGAGTAAATATTTCGCTAAATAAATGTTAACTTTGTCAACTCTGCAGTTGTACATACGGAAATTCTGTTAAGGGTTGTTTCCCAACCCCTAAATAAAAAGTTGGGTATACATTTCCAAATAATATACTTTTAAGTCGCCGCAAATATTTATGACAAGAAAAATTTCGTTGTATAAATTTTTTTTCATCGTTTCATTTGAACGTTCAGAACTTATGGTCATTAAAATTTATGTAGTTGATGTTACGAACGTTCATATGAACAAAATTAAAGATTTTTTTTTGCACATATTATTCAGGAGGATAAAAAATGACATTCTCGTGAAAAAAATTTGGGAATATTTCATTTTTAAGACTTAACTACCTTTACACATCACCTATTATTCAGACATGCAAAAGACAGGTTTGATTTTCGAAAATTGCCAATTAATTAGCGTGAGATATCGTCTTTCTTTATGCCCCGGATTATAGGCTGGATGAGGCATTTTAGTAAGATCCCTAAAAACCACCCTTATTATATATACTTAGAATGTTGAAAATGTAAAGTTAGAATTTCAATATATGCCCATTAAAAAACGTCAAAAGTCTTCTTTCTTTGTGCCCCGAATTATAGGCCGGGTGAGACCGTTCCATTTTAAGACCATTTTAAGTCGGGTGGAAAATTCCGGAGGCACCCCTCAATGTCACCCTTCTTTTCTAAAGTCAAAAAATGTTGAAAAATACCGTCTTCCGGAATTTTTTATCCAATTGAAAATAGCGGAAAATCATCTTATTTTATAAGACAAAGTTTAATTCGGGTCCCAACTTCCAAAGGCACTCTTTAAGGTCAACCTTATTTTTAAAAAATCGCCAAATTCTAAAAATGACGGTCTTACGGCACTTTTTTGTTTGAAAAAACAAATGAGTGTCAAGTGATCTTATTTTGTATGAAGAACTTTTAACAAATAACGAAAATGAAACTTGCCATTTTTAACATTTTTAGGTGTACATGTAGCAAGGGTGACTTGTAGGCGTGTTGCTGAAATGTTTCACTCGGCGTATAATTTGGGGCATAAAAAAGAAAATTTTTGACGTCTTTCAGTTGCCAAATATCAAAAATCAATCTGGTCATTTTGAACATTTTAGGTGTACATATAAAAAGGGGGGCTTTTAGGGATGTTGCTGAAATGTCACACCCGGCCTATAATTTGGGGGCATAAAGAAGAAGATTTTCGCCTTTTTTCAATGTGAAAATATCGAAAATAAAACTGGTCAATTTTATTTTTTTGGCCTGCATAAATAAGGGTGGTTTTTAGGGTTGTTGCTGAAATATCTCACTCAGCCCATGATTCGGAGCATAAAAAAAGATTTCGGACGTTTTTTAATATGCAAATTTGGAAAATCAAACCTATCGTTTGCATGTCGGGATAATGGGTGATGTATAAGGGTATTTAACCTCTTGAAAAAACTTTATTTGCAAATTTTATCTGACAGAATATCATTTTTTATCCTCCTAAATAATCTGAGCAAAAAAAATTCTGAATTTTTTAGAAAATTTCATTCATTTGAACGTTCGTAATTTCAGATGCATTTAAAATTTGAGGTTCTCATAAAAAATTCAAGGAGATTTCTAGGTTTCTATGTTCCAAACAAAAATCAAGGAAAATTCCAGGTTTTCAAGGTTTTCAAGTACGCTAGACACCCTGAATTAATATTAAGTACATTCTTTTTGTTGTCAGGAGTCCTTTGGTTATACTTGACCAAATTGTACAAAGCTTCAGAAGTGTTGAACACTTTCCGCAGTCTTGGAAAAAGAATTTTCTACGTGACGAACAACAGCCTCAGAACCAGGAAGGAATTTGCCGAAAAATGCAAAAACTTGGACTTTATCGCCGAGGAAGACGATATTCTCTGCACTTCACAACTGACTGCGACTTATTTGAAAGATTTGGACTTTAAAAAAAAAGTCTATGTTGTTGGAAGCGAGGGTAAAATTTTCAATAACTACAGTTTATTTGCCAGAGATTGGTACCAGTGATGGGAAATAACTAGTTTCTATTAAATAGTTACGTATTTTGGTAACGATAGTGGTAACGAAGTTACTTTTGTATATAAGTAACGAATTAGTTTTTTCAGTAACAGTAACTATAAAAATCGTAACTATTTTCGTTACTTCCGAAATGTAATTCATTAGCCTTCTTTACGACAATTGATAAATTTCATTGCTTTTGCAACTTCTAAAACATTTTCTGTTGAGTTTAGGATCTTGTGAATCATCTAGAAGTATCTATATAGATTAATTATAGCCCAATATAAGAAAATTGGTATTTTCCTCCCATCCTGGAATTCAAAATTTTGTAAAATCTGTATAAACACTTTTAGAGAAAACAATTAATTTTAGAGTTGAATATTCAGTTTTATTTGGTTGAAAATTAATTTTTTTTACTGAAAATTTAACTATGCATTCCTGTTGAAGATTCATCGTTTTAGTTGAAAATTCATCTACATATTTGGATAAAAATCCAACTATTATTGGTTGAAAATTCATCTCTTTTGGTTAAAAATTTCATTATTTGCTTGAAAATTTAATGATTTTATTCAAAATTCAACAATTTTTGTAGAAAATTATTCTCTTCGGTTAAAAATTCAACGGTTTTGTTGGAAATTCATCTTTTTGAATTGAAAAATGAACTATTCAGGTAGAAAATTCAACTATATGATTGAAAATTCACCTTTTTGGCTCGAAATTTCAACAGTCTGGTTGATTTTTTGATTTAAATATAGACTGTTACATTTTCGTTGAGAATTCATCTTTTTTCGTTGAAAATTAATTTTTTCAATTGAAAATTTAACTATTCTATTTTTGGTTGGAAATTGATCTTTTTTACTTGAAAATTCATTTATTTTGTTGAAAATTAATCTTTTTCTGTTAAAAAATTAATCTTCTAGGTTACAAATTCACCTCTTTGGTTTCAAATTTAACTATTTTGTTGAAAGTTCATCTTTTTGGCTTAAAATTTAAATAATCTGGTTGATTTTTTTATTCAAATATCAACTGTTACATTTTTCGTTGAAAATTATTTTTTTCAATTGAAAATTTAACTATTTTATTTTTGGTTGAGAATTGATCTTTTTTTTACTTGAAAATTCATTTATTTTGTTGGAAATGAATTTTTTTTTTGTAAAAAGTTAATCTTCTTGGTTAAAAATTCATCTCCTCAGTTTCAAGTTTAACTGTTTTGTTGAAAATTTTTATTTTTTGGTCTTGGTTGAAAGTTGAACTACTTTATTAAAAATTCATTTTTTCTGGTTGAAGATTCATCATTCCAATTGAAAGCTCCGTTTTTATTTAAAAAATGTTATTGTTTAGTTGATGATTCAACTTTTTGGTTGAAGTTTTCTCTTTTTTAGTTGAAAATTCATGTATTTTGATGAGAATTCGTTTTTGTTTTGGTAATAAATTATTCTTCCTTGTTGAAAATTTATTTTATTGGTTAAAGATTCAACTACTTGGTTAAAAACTGAACTCTCCTGTTAAAAATTCATTTTTTTGGTTGAAGATTTGTTATTTTAGATGAAAATTGGACTGTTTTGTTGAAATTTCGTATTTTTTTGTTGGTAAAAAAATTAATCTTCTTTGTTGAAAATTCGTCTTTTTTTTGATAAAAAATTAATCTTCTTTGTTGAAAATTCATATCTTTCATTTAAAATTTAACTATTTTGTTGAAGATTCGTCTTTTTTTGTTGAAAGTTGAACTACTTTGTTAAAAATTAATTTCTTTGATTGGGGATTCATCATTTTAATAATTTTAGGAAGATATTATTCCCATATTTACGGCCGACAGTTTTTAATTATAAGTTTTGAAAAATTAAAACTTTACATTTATGCATTTTGTTGGAGATTCGTCTTTTTTTGTAGGAAATATATCTTCTTGGTTGAATATTCATATTTTTGGTTAAAAATTGAAGTACTTGGTTGAAAGTTGAACTCTTCTGTTAAAAATTCATTTTTTTGGTCAAGGATTCATTATTTCAGTTGAAAATTCAACAGCTTGGTTTGAAAATTTATCTTTTTTAGATGAAAATTCAACTGTTTTATTAAAAAATCATGTATTTTGTTAAAAACTCGTTTTTTAGTAGAAAATTAATTTTCTTGTTTGAAAAATCATCTTTATTAGTTGAAAATTCATTTCTTTGGTTAAAAGTGAACTATTTTGACGAAAAAATGTTTTTTTACTGAAAATTCATGTATTTTGTTGAAAATTCAACGTCTTCGTAAACACTTCCTATTGGTCTTAGGATGTTGTAAATCTTCCAGAAGTGGGAGTCGTAACTGGGTTAATCTAAAGATACACTTTTATAAAGAAAAAAAATTAATTTCTAGAGCCATAGAGATTTGTAGCCCAATATAGGAAAATTTAAATTTTTCCCCACCCACTGAAATTCCAAATTTTCTAAAACATTCGTTGTTTTCGAAATATTATGTCGGTCATGACTAACCTACGACTTTCAGTAAAAAGTATAACAACTGATACTCGACAGATATGAATGATGTGTAAAAATTAAATTTGGATGTATATATTTCTAAAATACAAAAGTAACTAAAAAAGGTAACGATTGTTACTTTTTTTGCAAAAGTAACTAAGAAAAAGTTAAATTTTGAATCGGTAATGATAACAATAACTAATTACTTTTTTCATGATGTTACGGTAACGATAACTAGTTCCTTTTAAAAAGTAACTTACCCATCATTGATTGGTAACTAATCTTTTAATCATTTTATTAACATTTTTCAGGAATAGGGAAGGAATTAGCAGCAGTTGGTATAGAAAGTTTTGGTTGGGGTCCAGATGTTCTCAAAGACATATCTGACGTTCCGAATATAAAAACAGAACCTGGAGTGGGTGCAGTTATTGTGGCTTTCGACGAGCATATGAGTTACCCAAAAATGGTGAAAGCAGCGACGTATCTGAGGGATGAAGATTGTCTTTTCCTCGCTACAAATATGGATGAAAATTTCCCAGGGGAGACAGTGATGTACCCAGGTAAATAAAGAAATTTTCAGGGCTGCCACACTAGGGTGGTCCAAAAATCGCAAAGTTTCAAAAATGCAATGTGCTCTTGGAAATTCTTTTTCCTTTTTGAAAAAAAAGAAAATTCCTTAAAAAATGTGATCCAGTCGGATGAAGTCTTGCACTCCCGCATCGAGGTCAAAGATTAAACTCTAAATATCTTCGTTGTTTTCGTCATTACAGAAAAAGGTTTAGGACAATATTAGCTTAATTTTTTATTATAAATTCAATGTTGGTGTGCTTTTATAAAAAACAAATTGTAGACACATTTTTTACATAATTTACCTTTTCTTCTAATAATTAAGACTCTTAGTTTATCTAGATTATGTAAACATGAATACAACGTATATGGTACTAATGAATTCATATAAAAAATATTTAGAAGTCCAGATAAAGTAAAAGTCTTAATTATTAGAATAAAAAGTAAATTATTTTAAAAAATGTGTCTTACATTTTTTTTTCTATGAAAGTACACACCTCCATTAAATTTACAATAAAAAATTAGGTTAATATTGTCTTAAACATTTTTTATGTAACCACGAAAACAACGAAGATATTTAGAGTTTAATCTTTGATCTGGTGCGGGAGTGCAAGATTTCATCCGATTGGATTAGATTTTTTTAAGGATTCTCTTTTTTCAAAAAGGAACAAACATTTCCAAGAGCACATTGCATTTTTCAAACTTTGCGGTTTTTGGAACACCCTACTGCCGACTTTCAGTCACTTTTTTAAGATAAAGTCACTATAGTCACTTTTTTTTAATGAAAATATCACTTCATTCACTTTTCTATCAATAAATTAAAACAGAGAACCCAAAGATTAACCACTATTGAATTAAGGTCTGTACCTATTTATGAATTTTATTGAATTCTTTTGAATTCCTTTGAATTTTTTTTAATTCACCCTATATTATTTTTAATTCATCTTGAATTCGTATGAATTTCATCGAATTCCCTTGAATTCTTCTAAATTCCCTCCAATTTTACTGAAATCGATGGGATACTTTAGATTTGTTGAACTTTTTTGGATTCATTTGAATTAATTTGGGATTCACTCTGAATTCTTATTGATTTATCCTGAATTATTTTTAATCCTTTTGAATTCTTTGGAATTCTCTTGAATTTTTCGAATTCACCCCAGGGATCCGACTAAAACTTTCGTTCTATTTCGTTACTGCCAGTTAAACAAAATAATTTTGATCCAGTCATTAATGTAATTTCAGATATTATATAATTTCGTCCAAATCTAGAGATAGCAAATCAAAATTGAGTAAAAAATCAAAATTTTCTATCAACGAAATTGAACGAAAGTTTCGATCGGGTCCCTGATTGACCCTAAATTCTTTTGAATTTTCTTGAATTTTTTCGAATTCACTATGAATTCTTTTAAAATCAGTTCAATTTTTCTAAATTCACTCCAATTCTACTGAAATCAATATAATATTTTGGATTTTTAAAATTGTTTCTTTTCATTTGAATTCATTTGAAATTCACCCTGAATTCGATTGAATTCACTTTAGTTCTTCTAAATTCACTCCAATTTTCCTGAAATCAATGAAATATTTTGGATTTTTAAAATCATTTCTATTCTTTTGTGTTCATTTTGAATTCACCTTGAATTCTTATTAATTTAACCTGAATTATTATGAATTCTTTGCAGTTCACCCTGAATTCTTATTAATTTATTCTTAATTCATTCAAATTCTTTTGAATTCTTTTCATTTTTTTTTAATTAGTTTAAATTCACTCCAATTTTACTGAAATTATTTTTACTTCTTTCTATTTCTTTGGAATTCTCTTGAATTTTTTTGATTTTACTCTGAATTATTTTGAATTCACTTTAATTTTTCTAAATTCGTTCCAATTTTACTGAAATCAATGGAATATTTGGGATTTAAAAAATTTTTTTCAATTTATTTGAAAACATTTGGAATTCACCATGATTTTTTAATTAATTGATCCTGAATTATTTTGAATTCGCTCGATTCTACTAAACTCAATGGATTTCTTGATTTTTTTTTTAGTTTTGTTGAATTCACCCTGAAGTCTGTTAACGTCACCTTCAGTTATTATGTATTTCATCAATGTCTGTTGAGTTCCCTTGAATTCTTCTAAATTCATTCGAAATTTACTGAAAGAAGTGGATATTTTGGATTTTTTAAATAGTTTCTGTTCACTTACATTAATTTGTAATTCACCCTGAACCCTTACAATTTAACCTGAATTCTTTTAAATTCTTTTGAATTCTTTGGAATCCACCCTGCATTCCTTTGAATTTACTTTAATTCTTCTAAATTCACTCTAATCTTACTGAAATCAATGGAATATTCTGGATTTTTAAAATTATTTCTATTCTTGAATTAATTTGTAATTCACCGTAAATTCTTGTTAATTTATCCTGAATTCTTAATAATTTAATCTGAATTCTTTTGAATTCTTCGTAATTCTCTTGAATTGTGTCGAATTCACCCTCACTTCTTTGCAATTTTATTTATTTTTGTTTAATTCACCCTAAATTCTTCTAAATTTACTCAATTCTACTCAATTCAATGCCTATTTCAATGCCTATTTGACTTTTTTCGTTTTATTGATTTCACCCTGAAATCTTTTAAACTCACCCTTGAATTATTCTAATTTTACTGAAATAAATAGTATATTTTGGATTTTCACATTTTTTCAATTGATTTGAATTATGTTTGTTGAATTTGTTGAATTTAACTTGAATTGTTATGAACTTGCTCTTAATTCTTATGACTTTATCCTGAGTTCGTTAAAATAGGTTACTTCTTTCACCTTTCTCAAGTATGTTAGGCTGCGACAGTCCTGGAAATTTCAACAATTTTCTTTTATCCGCAGACGAGAGTGTCTACTCACCTGGAAAACCTGGAACTGTCAGGGAATTTTTATTTACCTGGAAAACCCTGGAAATATCAGGGCATTTTTTTTTAATTGTAATTTAAAGCTGAATAAATTTTTTTTGTTTTCTTTGTAAAAGTAATTCTTATAGCACTAGATTTATACTGATTCAAATCAAACTTCTTTCTATAATTTTTACTATTCTCAGGAAAATATCTTTTACTCAAAGTATTAATATGATAAATATGCACTGAATATCAAGTATGCACTGAATTTTAAATATGAAGATAAAATAAAAATTTCTTTCAACTATTATTCAAATTCATGTACTTTAGGAACAAATTTAAGAAATGATTAATTATGTTTTTGGTATTATTAATTTATTTAGTCATTCGATGGTGATAATTAATATATTTAAGAATATCCTTCAATCGTTAGTCAAATATTTCTAAATTAAACACATTAGCAGATTGATCATCAATCAAGCAGTTGCCTTTTTAACCAAAAAGATTACTTTTCTATCAAAAAGACGAATTTTAAACAAAATACATAAATTTCTAACCAAATAGTTTAATTTTCAACAAAAGAGTTGAATTTTCAACAAAAGTGTTGAATTTTCAGCGAAGAAAGATTTATTGGTCAAGAAAGAAAAAAATTCAACTAAGTTGTTGAATTTTCAAGCCAAAAAGACGAATTTCAACAAAAGAGTTGATTTTTTAACCCAAAAATATGAATTTTTAGCCAAAAAGTTAATTATTTTACCAATTTAGATATTTGCAAGGACTGAGAAAACATTATAAAAAATAAACTCGCGAAGTTGTATACATATTTCGATTTTTTCATGTTAATTACCTAAAATTACTCATTCACATGTGGTTAATAAGTTTGGGTTATTCAAGTATGATGTAATGCTGTGAATTTAAAAGGTTGTAGGGTCGATCGCTTTAAAAAATGCAGTTTAATACTTAAATGGCTCTTTATGAAGAAAAATTATACCTGGAAAAATCTAGAAATCCCTGGGAAAAACTTGGAATGGTTAGGGAATTTTTTTCCAGGATTTGAGTAGTCACCCTGTCGGACTTGGAAATTAATTTTTAATTTTGATTTTCAGGAACTGGCGCTTTTGTTCGATTTGTGGAAACCTGTGTAGAGAGAAAAGCGACCGTCCTAGGAAAACCAGAACCTTACATGAGCAGCGTTATTAAAAAAAATTACAACGTTGATCCGAAACGAACATTAATGATCGGAGATCGAGCAAATACGGACATTCTTTTGGGAACTCGTTGTGGTTTTAAAACTCTCTTAGTTCTTACTGGCGTAACTTCTCTGAAAGATCTAGAAAAATGGAAAAATTCTGACCTCCCAGAGGAAAAAGAATGGCTTCCTGATTTCTATACGGATCAATTAGGAGACCTTCTTCCTTTTCTGGAAAAATGCAAATCAGAGAAAAGCACCAAATGCTAGTACAATTTATCTAAGTCATTCCAGTTGCATTTAATAAGTGTTCATAAGATTAATTATAATTAAAAGACATATAGCTTAGTGCAGTATTTTGATTATAGTAGAATGAATTAAGTTTCTCCGGAGAAAGTTTGTAAAATGCAGTTAATAAAAATTGCTCAATAAAGGCTTTATAATTAACCAAAATTTTCCGCTTTCCGAATTTCTGGAATCTGTTCTAAGAATGTAAGCAGGGTGGCTGCTGAACCGGGAAACCGGGAAATGACCGGGAAAAATCGGTTTGATAAAGAATTTATTTTTTGACCGGAAATTTTACAAATTTTTAGAAGGAAAATCTATCCAATCATTTGAAATATCCTAAATTTCATATCACATGATAATAATGCAAGTTAAAATAAGTTGGATTTCAATTTTTTTAAATGTTACGTTCAGTTGTTAACTTTTTCAATTATAGAAAAGTAGAGTTTAAATAATTAAAAATTCTGAACAATAAAAATTTAGAATTCGTTTAATTGCACAAGAAT
>JAUMHM010125715.1:0-19413 GCA_032362435.1 Melikaiella ostensackeni
CGCATTGCGGTCGAAACGTTGAGCATACATAATAAATGTGTTTTTAACATATTTACTGCCTTTTGATTGGAGACCGTCAGACCGAATAATAGCTGAAACAATTTTGGAAATGATACTTACTAGGTTTTTCCGTTGGACACCACAAATACGAGCGTATGTTTTCAGTAGGGTTTGAAACGCAAAATTTATCTATATCGATTCCTAAGGTCATTTGAAATGATGAATGTATTATAACTTACATTAATGCTTATATTACCTTGAACTGGTGCATAGATATTCAAGTATAGACAATCTTCGCTTTGATTTCTCAAATAAGGAAGAAGTCTTCTGAGATAATCCACTCTTCCTTTAGGAATTTCCTCTGTTAGCGTTGGGAGTTTTTGTGGGCACACGGGTCCAAATTCTTCTGCTACTTTTACACCATGCCAAATAGCACCACTGACAGGAGGCATAAAACGAAGAGAACCAATGGGCGGTGATGCGTAAGGCACTCCCCGAAACACTTCAACACTTTCCAAATTTCGTCCAAGGGAAACAATAACACCGGAGAGTTCTCCATGATTCGTTTTTACAATTCGCGAGCTTAAATCAGCATTTACTAAAGTCATTAAAATGATCGATAACCCTAATTTTAATGACCCACTCATTTCGTATGTCTTAAGATCATAACACTTTGCCTGTTCATTGTTATTTGAAAATTCTCTTCACCTTAATACTAAATATGATGGGATATTGACCATATATTTTTGTGGATAGCAATATGCTTATATCATTTATAATTCAGAACCTCTACACGATTTTTTCAGAACAATATTACAGAATTCTGTACATACTTTTATAACTTGTTGAAGATTGTAGAAATGTAAAAATAGCCACACGAAATCGTACTTCAATTTTATAACAAAACGAGACAACAACAGTGAAGGCAGTGAAGGTTCACAGTCCTTGGGCGTTTACTTATTTAAGATAAGAGTAATATTTAAGGGTGCGGTTAATAGGGCTTATAGTTTGTAGTCCCTTGCAAGCAAATCAAATGAACGTACAGAAAATATAAATATTTTTATACAGGTCCAAGCGATTATCGGTGTTAGCTCTTTTATCTTGCACTATCGAATATGTACTGAAGGAACTCTTGCCTCCATAGTTATGAAATAAAGCTAGTGAATTATTTTTACAGAATAGAAATACTTTTATTCTTAATAGGCACGTACTAATTTTGAAATAGGTATTTAGGAACTTTGCTGAACTTCAATATTGAAATCGCACCAGATTACATTATATAAGTCTGATTTGAGAATCCCTTTCTCAGAATTCTTGGAAACTGCATATTTGATGCTACTTTCAAAGAAGCAATGCACTTCGCGAATACTAGAATTTTGACAAGTGAGATGTTACCATTAATTCAGCCTCCGATAAACTAGCGTAGGCGAAAGAATCACGCACAAAACTGAGCATGCGTCGTTTTACACGCGCTCACATCTCAGTAGAAGGGTGGAAGTACATGCGGTCGATAAAACAGAAGAGCATTGTACATGAAAATGAGTAAGACTCCTGGAACTAAAGTATCAAATAGGAAATCACTGCAAATTGCCTAATCTCGATATGTAAGAGTACTCATGAAGGAAACAAGAATACTTCAAAATGTTGATCTTCAAGATCCAATTTTGGAATATTTCATTATTTAAAAGTCTAGATTATCACAATGAATGAAAAGGTTGTTTTTATCTCATTATTAATACATGCAGACGAAAAAAAATCTGCCCGCCCCCGGTGAGATTCTTTGCAACGGGCGCTTCGAGCGCAGCTCGAAATATTGAGTGCACCCAGGGCACGCACTATTTTGGGTCTCGCGCTATGCACTCGGATATTTAATCCTCTCTTTCGGCTTGTTTTTGCAATTCTTTTGTTAATTATACTCACTTGAATTGAACTTCTTCGAAAACATTCCTTGAAATATCCAGATTTTCTATGAGTTTCGATGCTTAATTTTTTACATAACTATGTATAAAGATTAGATTTCTCAAAACTCTGTATGGTCACAGGCACACATTCTCATCGCAATACTCGCGCTTCGCATAACAATTCTATTACATTCTTGAAGAAAACCGTTATTATTTAATTATTAATATTATACCTCGGTCTGGGATTGCGTAGTTGAAAAATTTCGTAGATCTTTTGAAAAGCTACATAATTTTTCCATTGGACTTTTAACCATATTTCACGTTGTTTGTTTAATAATTGGAATTTTCGATTCCATTAGAATTTTCTTTGGATGAATCCAGAATAACGAGCCCTATCAAAGAATGGTGAACGATAGTGTTTGAGGTCTTTTGAAAATCTGCAATTCCTTCTCCAGACCTTTTTACGTATCTTATGTCGTTTGGCTCAAAATTGGAATTTTCGATTTTTTCACAGAATTTTCGATGAATAAAACCAAGACAACGAGACCTATCAAAAAAGGAGTGGAGCCAAACTTGTAGGTCTTCTGAAAAGCTACATCTGCAGAACTTTTTAACGCACATATCTCAAGTCGTTTGACTGAAAATTGAAATTTCAGAAAAGTCGGTTAAGGAAGGCTGGTTAACGAACTGGTTTTTCCTTTTAGGACTCGTGTGCCAAAGCTCGATTCGATCTGTTCACTTTTTCGACGGTTACCGTGTTTACAACGAACAGTGGGATGCTATAGTGGTTCAAGGATGAATTTTTGAGGGCAAATTAAGCTGCAGGTACAGTTCTCCATCGATTCACTGTTACTTTTTTTAAGTACTCCATATCAAATTTCTAACAAATGTAAGATTGCCGGTTTTTGATTTTGTTTATTTGAAAAACATTCATAAAAAATAATTTTTTTCTCACAAGACTGTATTAATTTTTTACGAAGATTTAAGATTAAATATCATAAAGCTTTAAACCTTGTTTCATTTTTATCTTCAAAAAAATGAACACTAAAAAATAATTAAACCTGGAAATTTGTTTATGAATATTTTTAATAATAATAATTTTGTTTATTGAACAAATTATTTACATTTGTTGAGAATTTCTGAATGAATTTTTAAAAATTCTAAGTTCATTTGCAGTGTTTTTTGTTCATTTTTTTTCCTTTGTTCCAGTGAATTTTCTATAGATCATATCGGCTGAAATAAATGCATGGACACTTGTAGAACATAAATAAAATGAATAAAATAAAATGATTAAATTATTCGCTATAAACTATCTAAATTAACAAATGTGCAATTTGGGTGCTTGGCGGTAGAAATTTTTTCTCTCTCTCTGAAAGTACGATAAATTGGCAGATGTATATGAGTGATATTCGAAAATTAATTAGCAGTTAACAATTATTATTGTTACTAACAATTTTTATAACAAAATAACAATTTCTGTATTTAATAACCGTCATATATGTACTACTTAGCTCATTTGATTTATAATTATGCCTGTTCTTTGAAATTTAACAATAAGAACAATTATCTTTATCGTAAGCAAATTTGATGAACAATAACAAAAAATTCGTTTATTTTCATGGAAAAAGTTGTTTCTGCTGCTTTTATAGTTTCTTGTACATGAAGGAAGGTTCTTGAATAATTTATCTTCACAAAATAATAATTGATATTGTTATGAACAAATTCAATTTAAAAAAACCGATGTATTTGCACTTTCGCGTATACACTTTTTTACAGCGCATCTAATTCTACGAATTTTCCTTACAAATTATGAGTTATTATTTCCATAAACAAATTATATAAACGCCAGGAGGAGAGTACAGAAGAGGGAGGGATGGGTCAGGGAGAATCAACAGTTTCTCGCTGACTCATCGCGCCTCTTCTGCGATAACCCTGTTTCTGTCAATAATCCGCCTACGTCCGAGGAGATCAAGACTTTTTGGAGAGAAATTTACGAGGTTCAACACCCACTACATGAAGACACTGAGAATATAATGCGTTTCAAGGAGCTGTGCAACAACCTCATAACGCCCGAGGAACAATGCCCACCAATCACTGCCGAAGAGGTGAAGAAAGCACTGAGGGGTACGAAGAACTTCTCCGCGGCGGAACCGGATGGTATGAAGAACTTCTGGTGGAAGAACTTTACTTTTACACACCAACATCTGGCCCGGATCTTCACCTCATATTTAAAGTCCGAGACGCCTTCCAGCGGTGCGTCTTTCAGGATGACACCATGAGCCCTCTTCTCTTCCGCATCACACTTTTGCCACTATCTCTCGCACTACGCAATTTTCGTGGGTACCTCTGCGGCGAATCTAATAATCGTAAACATAAGGTCACTCATATATCTTATATGAATGACTTGAAGATCTGTGCTTCTGGGACACAGCATCTCAAGGATTCTCTAAAGATCGTCGAGGGGTACACACGAGAAATTTGTACGAACTTTGTATTGGACAAGTGTGCCAAGATTCATTTGAAACGAGGACGACTTGCTAGCGTTGGCGATGACCCTGAACTCGTAGACAGAAGCGCTATTAGACACCTTTGCGCTGGATTCATCGTGATTTCTTAATGAAACACAAATATTTGTCAGGCATGTATTCTTTATACAATCACCGGAAAATTATTTTTGCTTTGCCATTGGTCAAACAGCATTAATCACGCGAATGAGTTTTGAATAATTTTTGGGGGTTCGAAGGATACTCTTATAATCTCGTGCCAGCAACTGTCCGTATCTTACCTCACCTGAAAAAAAAACTAGTTGAGCTGCGACCCTGAGGTTTTGTATTCGCCCCATCAAGTGTCCACTGCAGCGCGTAGAAAAATAGTGAGAGCCTTGAGAAACATCTCCTTCCTATTTGAATTCCAAACGACACCGCACCAAATGTACGGAAAATGGCTTCTAGTACCTAGGCGTGTCAGAGAACCGCATTCAGGATATAACATAATTGAAGGAGGCTCTCCTAAGCAGATACAAGCGTCTCCTTCGACAGATTTGATCTTCCAATCTGTCGGCGTTGAACAGGATATCTGCAATTAACATGCTTGCCGTCCGGCTTCTACTCTATTCATTTGGGTTGGTCCCATGGAAGAAGCACGAACTCACGGCCCTCGATATCGCGACAGTAAGATCATGCATATGCGGAAGAGCTTGCATATCAACTCGTCCGTTCCGCGCTTATACATCCCACGCTTTAAAGGCGGGCGCAGACTTCTAAATATCAAATGTCTTTGTGACCGAATTTTCTTGAGTACAGCTCACATCGTGGTAAATGGAAGAGATCCTCTTTTGATAATGGTCAGGAATCACGAGATGATTGGCAATGGAGCGTTCTTCTACAAAGCCGCGGAGCAGGCGGCCGAGACACTTGGTCGGGATCTTAACATCAGAAATGAGGAAAGTGCATTACTCCATCTAGATGCCTCACTTTTAAAAGCCCGAGTAAAGAAAGCAGAAGTGAACAACTTCCTCGAACAGCTCCACGACAAGAAAATGTACGGGAACTTTCACAGAAATGTAAAAGATCAGTCCTTGTCGATGGAGTTAACGTTTGCTTTCCTTAAATCATCCGGGCTGAATTCAGGCACAGAAGGTTTCATTTTCGTGTGTCAGGACAGTGTCATTTCCACCTTGGTATACCGTAGCCGCATCTCACGTGGAGATGTTCCCAGCAACAGGTGCAGAGCGTGTCATGCACATTTTGAGCACCTATGGCACATACTATCCGGGTGCCCCACTCACGCCGGAACGACGTATCTCCACATGCATAATGCGGCCCTGAGAGTGCTTTATGACGATCTTTGTCGCTCTTATGGTGTTAACCGCGACCCTGCTCTTCCGAACGCTCCCAGAGAGATAGGGTCAATTGTCCGGAACGAGTTGTGCAAAATTTACTAGAACTTCGACTTCAGGCTAAAGATTGCACACTCGAGGCTTGACATCGTTCTCCTTGACAAAGAGAAACGAACAATGTTTGTCATCGAATTCTCGCTCCAGCCGACGCCTACATCACAGTCAAGGAGAAGGGAGAGGGGACAGGTATCGAGACCTTATACGGGAGCTGCGAGGAAAAGTACAAACAATTTTCGGCTAAAATGATTCTCCTTGTCATCGGTGCTC
Organism: Melikaiella ostensackeni; assembly: GCA_032362435.1. Lineage (NCBI taxonomy): Eukaryota > Metazoa > Arthropoda > Insecta > Hymenoptera > Cynipidae > Melikaiella > Melikaiella ostensackeni. The sequence continues at coordinate 6,067 of JAUMHM010125715.1, forward strand.
TTGGAGGTGCGAAATCATCACTGGTTCGTAACCTCGAAGCCATAACCGCGCGCCAGAAAAATGCCAAAGCACTTGCGAGATGGATGCAAAGAGCTGTCATTCTTGGGTCGGTCCGTGTCATTAAGACTCACGAGGGTTTCGCCGGCCCTTCATCGTGATTCCACCGTACCATGTGGCCACCACCTCACTGTTGTGAGGCGTGGCCATGGGTGTGACTTACCGCGGTTCAACCGGGAGCCGGTGTCATTTTCATAGATGGCAGGCGCTTCCAGGGGACAGTATCACTCAGGCGGTGGGAAAGTTGATACAATAAAAGTTTGTGTAAAGCTATAAGCTATTCAAATGATTTTTTTTCACTATGAAGTACCTTTTCGATCATTCTCCAAAAAATATCTGTTCTTATTCAGGATGTTAGTACATTACAGAAAAAATTGGTAACTGTGCAAAAAAAAATCATTTTAATTAATTGTCACAATAATTTTATTTACCTCCTTCTAATTAATGAAATTGACAGAATTTTTTTTCCAAGACTGACTTAACATCCTGTCTAACATATAATTGGGCCATTAAATTCGATTGGAGCAATTTGGAAAAAATTGAATTTTTTATTTTTCAAAAAATATTTATAATTCTTGTTAACAAATTTTTTCGAAGTTCATACTTCGAGTGTCTGGTGTCACGCCTGGCCCAGGTATGAGTTCATCTAGACTGTCTGATCTGGAAGGATAGATCTGACCCAGGTCTGTCGCTTGTCATGCCCAGGTCTGGCATTATCTAGACTAGAGTTACTGTGTCCTTTTGCATTTCCCAAAGTTTCAGAGCGATTTTTTATTTATAAAAAGAGTGAATCGTTCGAAAAATAAAGATTAAAAATCGAGCATTAGTTTGTATACGTGACTCCTGTTAGACATGCCCTTAAGCAGCTAAATCATTATAAGGTGGAGTGCCCATTCATAACGTCAGTCCCACCAAACTTCGATCATGCAAAGGAAAGTATGAAAACTAGGCCAGAACTAGATGGGTTATGATCGGTGTGTGTTGTAAACTGAAGAGGGAACTTGTCTCTCGCAGTTTGATATCTAAGATAGTAAAAGACCATTTAATAGCTCACTTGTGATAAGTTGTTTTAATTTCAAGTCAATCGAGAGGTAACACATGGCGGTAATGAACAATTTAAACCGAAACATAACCTGACATGCAATTTGTACTATTTTTCCACTGTTATGTACAAAATCGCATGCAATTTCACGTTTGCGCCAAATCACCCGCCCACAGATTGTTCATTAATTGAATACTTCTTGCATGGAAGAGTAATTTATTGTATTTAGTTAGGTTAATGTAATGTGTGAGTTATTCATCGATTGAATTCAATTGCTCTGAAATTAACCAAAAGTTACCGAAAAAATTCCTCCCTCAATTAAATTTGTAATAAAAATGATTGGAAAAATCGAATAATTGTGAATTTTTCATCAATTGCATATTATGCAAGATGTCAGACAATAGAACCATTCATGAAAACCTAATTATTATAGTTTTTTGTAAATAAGGGTGAGCCGAATTTGCATCCGCGCCAACTTCATACCTTTCCCTCCTCTATCCGTGAAGCATACTAAATTGTGAGACTACTTAATAACTGTTCAAAAAATTATATATTATATTTTTCTTCGATTCCCAACGATAACTTATTAATTAGAATATTATATATACAGTATCGGCGGGATAATCTACAAGCCTGCTTTGAGCCATTGCTAAAGTCCCTTAATTTTTATAATATTGATATGAAAATTTCTTCCTCATAGTGGCACAAAAGTTAATGAAATGTTGCGCCCAAAAAGCTGAAGCTAGAGGCAAAATTCCAATTTTGTAAAAAGATATCGCAAAAAAACGTCAAATTGCGATGTTTTCCAAAAATTAGATAAACCCGGAAATAAATAACATTTTTTTTCAAATCTTGAGCTTATTTCAAAGGCAAGTCTGTATAGCATTCTACTGAATTATTAAGATATTTTCAGAATTTTTTTCTGCATTCTACCTTGGGGTCAATCTTGGTGAAGAAACTTGTAAAATTTAAAATAATGATTGTATTCACCACGTGATTGAGAAAAATCAAAACAGTAATATTTTCATGAATATTATTGAAATTTATTTAAATATGCTAAAGTGTGATTATATATTTTTTCAAATCTGAGATAAATCTAAAAATATGTTGACAAATTAAAAAAATATCAAGAAGACTTACTTTTAAAATGAGCCCAAGAACTTGAAAAATATTAATTATTCCCAGACTTTTTCCAATTTTTCGAAAACATTGTAACTTGACGTTTTTTTGCAATATATTTTTACGAAACTAACATTTCGCCTTCAACTTGGGCTTATTAGACGCATAATTGTATTCCCATGCCTCGTCCTCAAAATCAAGTGTATAGTGCCGTTAGTTGCCGTGAGTTCCGCCACGATATTTCAAAGTTAGGAGTTTTTCGCGCAACATCCAAGTCTTGCACCACCCGCTTGTCCGTTCCCAGTCATTCCGTTGTTTCGTGCGTTCCGTACAAGATCGTGAAGCAGAAGAGGTTTAATTATTTGTGTAGCGGTTTGTCGTTTTGTGCCTATTTATAGAATGGAAAAAAAGAGGAAGACTCATATAAGCAACTGCTGAAAGAGATAAAAAAGCTTAAGAAAAAAATGAAGAAAAGCGAGCAAAGCGCAGGAGGGGCGACCGATCATCGACTTCCTCGACATCTAGTTCTGACGCTTCTCACGTCTCAAAAAGGAGGAAATCAACCAGATCCAGGAGCTCAAACAAAAGCCGAAGCTCTCAAGAGCATCATCCACGAGGTACGCCCAATCAAACTATTCCTCCACAAGAGGAGGGCGGAAGGCGTCACCCGAGAGATGCTCCGAGCTATGGCTTCTCTCCAAGCAGCACTAGGACATAAGCGTCACCCACGAAGCGTGTCTCGGAGATACTCAAGAGACGGCTCAACAAGATGTTCTTCCTCTTAGAGTAACCTGCGAGGTACGTCTCGCAGAACTAGTTCCCCAACCAAGACCAGCGGAAGGCGTCACTCGAAAGAGGATCCTGATCCCTTCAAAAATTCTGAGCGATTAGGCGATGACCATTCGTCGATAAAGAAGGTTTCTCAAACGGAGCTTGATAATTCCACCAAGGGTGCAGATAATGAAAATGCCGACTTGGACCACCTAGGTGGCGACCCATTCGCAAAAAATATCGTCACTGACCCGATTAATAAAACCCTGGCAAGTCTGTGGCAAAAGGTGATGCAGCTCGGCCTAGAAAAAGGAATGAGAAAGGAATTAGCTGAAAAATATCCTCCTCCACCTCCTCCAGAAAACTGTGGAACAATGGCAGCCCCGGCTCTGAACGCAGAGCTAAAAAACATTATTGGCTCAACTGGCATAAAAAAGGATTATTTCCAATCTGCATCGCAAAACCACCTTGATGCAGCACTGAGTGCTCTCGGGAAATCGCTGACGCGAATGTTGGTTTTTCAAAAATTCACTTAAGCTTCTGATTCCGCGAAACAGTTTGTGAGCGAAATAACCGCAACGATTAGTGATGCGGGAAAAATTTTGACCGATCTGCATCACGCCATATCAATTACTAGGAGAAGCTTCATAACTTCTGGTAGAGACCCGATCATAAAAAGCATAGTAACGTCACAAACGTAGACAAATTTCTCTCCGAAGAAACATTCACTGAACACCCAAACCTGCAAAAGAGGTAGAAAAAGTAGCAAAAGACCTTACTAAGCCGGTATCCAAAATGGACTCCAAGAAACCTTATTCTTCGCCGTCGGGAGGTGGACCTTCCAGGTCTTCAAGAGGTGGTAATTTGAACTGGAGAGCCTCCTCGCGGAAGAGCTACACAAGCTCTAGCCGGGGGTGGGGGGGGCCAACATTCAAGGCCATCAAGCAATCAGTACCAGCAGAAAACGAACGAGAGGTAAGAAAAGCAGGCAGACGTTTATTAAATTTCAACCATGCTTGGAACCAAATAACGTCGGATCAATTTATTCTAACCCGCGTTTCAAACTATAAATTACCTTTTAACAAAACGCCTGTTCAAACAACAATCCCCCTCGATCACAGCTTACCAACAGCAGAGAACCAAAAAAAATATAAATTGCCATCCTTAAATTAGCAAAAAAAGGAGCAATAACTGTCTGCACACCCATTGAAGGGGAATACGTCTCACCTTTTTTTTGCGAAAAAAGTCGAACGGAGATGACAGGTTCATACTTAACCTCAAAGGCCTAAACAAATTTATTAGTCCCCCACACTTTAAGATGGAGGACATTAGAACAGCATTGAGTCTTTCAACCAGAGATTGTTATCTAGCATCAATAGACTTAAAGGATGGATATTTACATATCCCTATTCATAAAAAATATAGAAAATTCTTGAGGCTCTATTTTAATGGAATTCAATATGAGTTCACATAACTGCCTTTTGGGTTATGTACAGCTCCTTATATCTTAACGAAGATACTTAAGCCAGTAGCTCAAAGGCTTAGAGAAAAATGGGTTGTCATAATAATCTACCTGGATGATGTACTTATAATTGCTAGGTCAGAATCTGAATGTAGGCAGTACATTAAATTAGTCAAAGATCTCTTGGAGTATGTAGGTTTCGTCATTAACATAGAAAAAAGTGTTTTAGAACCTGCAAAAGCATGCAAGTTTCTAGGCTTCAACATAAATAGTCGCTTATTTACCATAGAGCTCACATATGATAAAAGAAAATCTATAGAAGATCCAGCAAAAAGATTCAAGACTGATAAGAACTGCAGAATCAGAGAACTCGCACTTTCGTTAGGTACCTTAGTAGCAGCATGCCCAGCAGTTAGCTACAGATGGCTACATACTAAAGAACTGGAGAAAGGAAAGTTTCTTGCCCTAAGAAGATCGGGACAAAATTTTGAAGCAAAAATGACGATTTCGGAAAAGGTTGATCAAGACCTGCAATGGTGGATTGAAAGTGCGAAGGCGTCAACCAACCCAATCAGGACCGGCACCTCTCAGAGAGTGACATTCACTAACGCATCTCGCTCTGACTGGGGTTGTTTCTGCATCGGTGAAAAAGCCCATGGATTGTGGGATAAAGACGATCAAAAATCCCACATAAACCTCCTTGAATTGAAGGCGGCATACTATGGGCTGAAATGCTTTGCCAGAGACTGTCAATACTGTGAAGTTTGATTGAGGATAGACAACACCACTGCGATCTTATATGTCAATAGAATGGGTAGAATTCAATTCCCAGAATTGACAGAGATCAGCAGAGTCCTATGGAAATGGTGTGAAAAGCGAGGGATATGGGTTCATCCTTCATACATCAAATCCAAAGAGAATAAAGAAGCAGATGAACAGTGAAGAATTCTTCCCCAGGAAACTGAGTGGAAACTGGCAAATTGGGCATTTAAGGACATCTCAAAAAAGTTTGGGAATCTTGAAATAGACCTTTTTGCACCAAGGGCTAATGCGAAGTGCAAAAAGTATGTCTCCTGGCACAAAGATCCCGACCCTATTGCAATTGATACGTTTCCGATAAATTAGTCCGATATTTATTTCTATGCGTTTTCCCCCGTTTTGTCTAATTCTTCAAACTCTGCAAAAAATTCAATAGGATGAAGCACAGGGGGTTGTAATAGCTCCAGTGTGGCCTACGCAACCCTCGAATCCACTCTTTGTGTCCCTAATGGTCTCCCAACCAGTTTACTTCAAACCAAATAGTAACGTATTGTTTTGCCCTTATAGGAAAACACACCCTCTACAGCCGACCCTTACCCTGGTTGCAGTGTTATTGTCAGGAAGGCTTTTGAAAGAAGAGGAGCCACGGTCCAGTCGTCGGAAATCATAATAGCAACGACTTCAGAAGGAACATTGAGACAATATGACAAACCTATTGAAATGTGGTGGTTATTTTGTCACAAAAATAACAAATCACTTTTCCAGAACTCTACTACGGATGTCCTTTGATTTTTTACGGAAGTCCAAAAAACCACTAAATCATTCAGCACACTTAACGTCTACAGAGATGCCTTCTCAATCCTCATGGGCAACGAGCTAGGAAAAGACCCTACCATCTCAAATTTCTTTAAATAATCGGCCTCCCTGAACCCTCCAAAATACAAATATGATGTAACATGGGACCCTCAGGTGGTTTTAAATTATTTAGCCTTACTAGGACCAAATGACGCCTTGTCGTTACAGAATTTAACGAAGAAACTTGTGACGTCACTAGCACTAATAACAGCTCAGCGAGTACAAACATTAGCAGCAATCCTGTTGAAAAATATAAACATGAGGAAGGAACCAATACAGATAAAAATAAACAAAAGGATAAAAACAAAAGGAAGAACCAAGTACCAACCGATGTTGGAAGTACTATCATTTAGAAAAAAGCAAGTAATATGCACAGCATCAACACTCAGAACTTACATCCAAAAAACAGCGTCGCTGAGAACAGGTGACTTCACAAAAGAAAATCTGCTACTTACGTACAAGAAACTTTATCACACAGCCACGCAACAAACCATAAGCAGATGGATAAAAGACACCCACAAGAAGAGCGGGATGGACACTGAGATGTTCTCAGTCCACAGTACTCGACATGCTTCAACATCGCCAGCTGCTCAACGTGGAACCAATATTGAAACCATTCGCAAGGCCGCAGGATGGACGTACTCCTCTTCAGTCTTCGCAAAATTTTATAACAGACCAACTGAGCAGCAAGAATTTTCGTTTGCACAGGCGATTATAGGCGACTAACAGTTGATCAACGATCAACCCTCTGCGTATTTATATGAAAAAAGGGAATAATTGTCCTTGAAATGAAATTGTTTACGACAATAAAAATTAGAGAGTAAATCATCATGTAAACTTAAAAAATCTACACGCTTCATCTTGAAGACGAGGCATTGAAATACAATTATAAGATTGAACGAACTTACCTTGAGTGAAGTTCGATCAAGATTGTATGAGCTGCCTCGTCCGAAGAAATCAAACCCACTACGCCCTTATAATACACACTTATATAATAACCCCAAACAGGACGATTCACGCAAAACTCTGAAATAGAAGGACTGGGAACGGACAAGCGGGAGGTAAGAGACCTGGATGTGGCGCGAAAAACTCCTAACTTTAAAACATCGTGGCGGAACTCACGGCGACTAACGGCACTACACACTTGATCTCTTCGGACGAGGCAGCTCATACAATCTTGATCGAACCTCATTGAAGGTAAGTTCGTTTAATCATATAATTTTATCAACTACTACAGGTAAGAATTTGAGCAAGGTCTGTTAATAGTAACACGGAACTCTATAAACATTTTATTTCGAGTAAGCACTATTTCATCAAACACCTCACTTGAGAAGCTGCGAGAATCATCAGTCGAATCTAGACTTGGGTTGAGGGGCACGCATCTGGGCATCGGGGAAAAAACTAGACATTTTAGGCAAAATTCTCTAATTTTTCTTGTAGATTGTATTTTAGTTTTTAAATTTTCGGTCTTACCACGTTCTGGTGCTTCGACTGGATAAATCTCTCCATTATAGTATACTCCAACAAGTTGTCCACCACTGTACGCTAGTTGAGGAGGTGACCGCATATGAGGGATTCTGACCACGTGATGACTTGGCGGCATTGGCATTGGACTTGATACTGGAAGAACAAATATAGGGATTTTTTCTTAATGAACTTTTTTAAGGAACCCCGAAATTTTTTCATTTGCCTGAATTCAAGAGGCCCCTAATGCAATTGCAAACTCAATTAATATTAATACGTGATTTGAGGCACACGAAGATTTTGTTCGGCTGCTAACAAGGCTCCAGTCGCACAGTGGGGCAAAATGACGAAAAAATGTTCAAAAAACAATCCCGGCTACAATCTCTAGCCGAATTTTAATTTTCCTTAATTGAAGCTAAAGAAATTTTTAAGAGATTTGTGACCCTAGATTTTCTCAAATTGCATTTTTATTGCGTGAACTTTGAAAAAATTTTAATTTGTATGAAACAAATGCATTAACAATGCAAAAATTAGTGAGTCTGCGTATTATTGCTGTGTAATTGATAACTTAATATTTATCAAGTACAAACTAATTATTTATAATCAACAAATAATTTTTTGCTAACCATTTGTGTTGTTATAAATGGCAGTCTAGCATTGTTTAATGATGTTGAATATTTTATCGGTTTTTCGTACGAAATTCAAGCTAGAATATTATTCAAACATAAGAGAAATAAATTAAATAATTTTTTTCTTTCTTATAATCAGATTTCATGACAAACTTATGTCATTTAGCTTGCTATTGTCACTTCAGAACACAATTCCGGCTACAATTTTCAACCAACTTCCAATTTTTTCCAAATTGAAGCTCACCATATTCTTAAGAGATTTGTGATCCTAGATCTTTTTTATAAATTGCATTATTTTGATAAAACTTTGAAAAATTGTATTTTTGAAGAAACAAATACATTAGCAATGCGAAAATTATTGAGTCTGCGTATTATTGCTGTGTAATCAAAAAACAAACTTCGAAGACAAATTCGCAATTTGAGAAATTTACATGTGCTTCAAGAATTTTTTTGTCAATACGTTTTATTTCGCTCTCTAGTGACATTTATCAGTACAGTCTTTTATCATTTAGTATGACAAATGAGATTATTGTAAACAAGTTTCATAAGAAAATGTGCAAATTAAGCAATTCTTGCAGTTTTATATATTATATTTGGCAACGTATTTTGTTCAGCTTTCTAGTGATACTATAGTACAGTATACGTTTATTGTTTATGAAACCACGTTCGTTATGAAATGTCCATTTAATACATTGAAGTCTTACTGACATTGATTGACAAGAGTTAAAGAAACTTTCTGAGATTGTTTGGTCATGTTGAGAGAAAGAATGAAGGACGTTTGACGAAGCAAGTGTATTTAGGTAAGGTAAATGGTAGCGTACTCAGAGGAAGGCCAAGGAAAGAATGGTTGGAATGAGTGAATGGCTCCGTGAAGCTCTTCACCTGGGGTGATTGCTAGAGAGATTGAGTAGTGACCCGTGTCGGAGCTGTGTAGTGGAAAGAGTGTTTTGTTTGAAGGAGCAACGTGCGACTTTAAGATTGATCTGATAACTATCCCTTCTCCTACATATCTCCTACTTACCCTTGCCATGTAATTTAATAGTATAGTAATGATATTAGAGTAGAGGTAATTTTCAATGCAAATCTTTGACCTCCAAATGTCAGAGTCACATTTCAACATCTCTCATTTGAGTCATTCTACTCAGGGGACCTTCTCGACACTTAATACATTTTCCACACAAACCCTAACGCTGACTACGAGCACTGCTGCATTTGCGTGAATAGAAACCTTGTCATTAATTGAGAACAGAGAATTCAGAAAAAGGCTTTGTATTCTCTTATCACTACCGATGACGAGCTCTGCTTGAAGCATGCGCAGTATTGGTCAGAGTCATCGTTGGGAGCACTGATTACCGCATGCGTATTAAATTATTGCCAACGCATATGCTCGAAAAATTTCCTGCCACATCTACAAATAATTCCCTTACGTCTCACCACAATGAGTATGGTTACACTGTCAACTTTCTCCACTTTAATATAACCCGCAACGCAAATTGTTTCTGTTTTTTGAAAGCTTAAATGAAAACCAAGCGAACGCAACAAGTCTGGATATAAATTTATTTTATGCCAATAATGATAAAAAATAATTCATAACAAGATAAAAAGAATATTTAATATCCCAACAATTCTTTCTATATATTTATAACAATTGATTTCATAACAATAAATAAGACACTTTTTCGATAAGTGCATTATCACACAGCAAGATGAAATATTTATGAATTTGAATATGAATATGATATTATGCAATATGATATATGATATATGGCAATATGAAATTACTGCCAACTCATATGCTCCAAAAATTTTCTGCCACATCTACATATAATTCTCTTACGTCTCACCACAATGGGTACGGTGACACTATTAACTTTATCCACTTTAATATAACCCGCAACGCAAATTGTTTCTGTTTTTTGAAAGTTTAAATGAAAACCAAGCGAACGCAACAAGTCTGGATTTGAATTCATTTTATGCCAATAATGATAAAAAGTAATTCATAACTAGTTAAAAAGAATATTTACTATCCCAACAATTCTTTCTATATATTTATAACAATTGATTTCATAACAATAAATAAGACACTTTTTTGATAAGTGCATTATCACACAGCAAGATGGAATACGTACAGTGATCGTACCATATGTTTCAACTGTTTCAAAGTGAACTGCGAATTCAAATTAAATATTTATTTATACATATATGCTTTACGAAAATCCAATATTTGAATATAGTCGATATTTAAATGTGAAATATTTCAATATATTATGTATTTGGTATTTTAATATTTTCTACTTACGAACAGCATTAAGAAATATCACGAAAATAAAAAGCAGAGTAGAAATAAAACTTCTCATTTTGCTGGAGACAGAGGACTGATCTTTAAAGAATTTCTTCAGCGTGACTATTTATAGGCAGTGAAATCAGGTTGGGACAATAAATCTATCTAATCTAATCTAAATCTGAATCTAGATGAATCTAGATTGTTCAGATCAAGACGTGACGATTGGTTGGTTCCTGTCTGTGTTAAGTTAGATGCGGAAGGTCATTATTGTGGTGTGCGTTGTATGAATAATGAATCCCAGTTAGGTAAATCTGATATTTTAATAATGTGTTTATGAAAACGAATTCGCGTCGATGCTCAATCTTTTTCTTTATTCTATTAGCTTAACATTATTTCTTAGTTTTTGACCTTCCTCTAATAAACGTATGTGACGTCCTTTTTACGCACTGTAGTGCTTCAAAAACTACATAAGACGTCTCGTTTTTGATAGGAGGCAGTACAAAATGTATGATGCTTGGAACGGACACATACAGGGACTTCTTTCAGCGCGCTTGCCGCACAAATAATATATGAATTAATTTGAAGATTTGAAACAATTATGAACTTAAAATTACTAGGAGAGAGGATGGTACGTTGGCGCACCTGAGAAAAAACGTAAATTTAAAAGAAAAATGTATAAGCGTATACAATGGAAAAGTGTGCTCTAGTTAACTTGATATCTTTGTTATAGAAAGTAGAATAAGACTTTTTAATAAAAAATACATGATAAAGGTTTATTTTAGTTTTCCTGAAGTACTGCACCTGCGTCAAGTTACCCGCCACTTCAGATGATTTGGCGCTTCACAATTATTGTTTGATATTCAATATATTAATAATTAATTCAGCTACGTAGCTTACGTTCAATTGCATAACTCACTTATAATAACTAATTTTAATTTCAAGTCAATTTAGAGGTAGCATATGGTGGTAATGAACGTCTGAAACCAACAGATTACCTGGCATGCTATTTACACTGTTTTTCCACTGAATAGATGTGAAGGCTGCGTTCTATTTACAGATGCCTATTACTGGCATTCACCAACATTCTTCTGTTCTATGCTAAAAAAGGGGTTCGTGTCCGTACTAAGCTTGTAACGCCACCTGCCACCTTTTTGAAAAAACAAAATATAATACCAGTATTGCCATCTGTCGTCTTGTAGATTTTACGCCGATAGAAATTCATAAGAATATCAAACCGAAACGGACCTGGGAAAATTGGTTGAGAACTAAAATATAATTTCATCCTCTTTTTAAGCTCTGAGATGTAATCTTTGCTCCAACGTTTTCACAGGTGCTGCTGAAGTTGTTGAAATCAATGCCAACTTGATAGTCTTCCTTGATTTAGGTGTGACAGATCAGGATCCGCTGAAAAAGAAAACGTTCGTCCAATTAGAAAGTGAACTGAAGTGAGAGGACTTAAATCGTTTGGATCACTTGATAAGTGAGTCAAAGGTCGGGAGTTGAGTATTGCTTCGATTTGAGTAAGTGAGATTGCAAATTCTTCAAACGTTAAAATCGCATCTTTAACTACTCGTTTTAGATGATGTTCAACTGACTTCACTCCGGCTTCCCAAATACCCCCGAAGTGCCATTGTCTGAGTGTATATTTGCTGGTTTTCCACGACGCGATACGAAGCGCCGCAAAGCAGCCAGGAAAGCATCAGTTGTAGCATCCTAGACTAACTCTCAATGCAATGCTTTAGTTGAGAAGCAAACGAAAAGACAGAGGTAGGCTTGAGTTACCTTACAACCTCGCCCTTTTCTATCCTTTATTGAAAATGGGCCGGCATAATCAACTCCTGTATTGCAAAATAAAGGTGATTCAGAGATGCGAGTTAATGAAAGATTGCCCATCATTGGAGTGATCGACTTTGCTTGCATTCTGGATCATCTTATGCAGTCATAAACCGTTTTTCTAGCTAAATTGTGTCCTTCTATTCGCCAAAAGATTTCTCTAATACTTGATAATAAGAATTAAGGTTGCCCGCGAAATAGTTTAACATGTTCATGTTGAAATTGCAATTTAGTAAAGGTGTGATGCGAGTGAATAAGTATCGGATACTTTCTGTCTTCTTTGAATTTCGAATTCGACAACCTGCCACCCACTCTTAACATGTCGTTTTTTACTAAAAAGGGATGTAAGGATTTCAATCCTTTTTTTCTAAAGATTGTTTCCTCATTCTTTGATGCATTGATTTCTGTTTGAAAGGGAACTTTTTGAGCTAGTTTGGCAAGATCAGCCAATGATTCCTGTAGCTCTTTAGTACTGAGAAGTCCAGTTATTTTGTTCTCTTTTAATTTGCAATTTTTTGTAAACCTTCTGCAGAATGCGATTACTCTAATTCAGGAAGAAAACCTTTTGAATTTTTGAATTATTGAATCATCTATGGGAATAATCTGCTCATTTTCTTTTGTAATTTTTAACGCGTTTTTTGTGCAGATAATTCGGGAATTTGAGATTCTAAAATTGGCCTTTCAACCCTATCTTTAAACAGAAATTTCGGTCCTGACCACCAGAGCTCTGAACTGGATACTTCATCAGGGTTCATGCCCCGAGATAAGAGATCAGCTGGATTTTGTTTTGCTGGCACGTGTCGCCAAAGCTTGAGATTTGTCAATTTTTGAATTTGCGAGACTCGATTTGAAACAAAAACATCTCCCATCTTTTCTGGTTGTTTTTTGATCCAGTCCAGAACGATGGATGAGGCAGTCCAATAATTACTACCATGTATAGGTGTGTCGAGTGCGAATTCTACTTTTTTTCATTATTATACCATTACGCCAAATCTCTTTCGGGGTAAGCGTAACTCGTTCGGTTCTGGTCTCGTTTTACTACTGGGGATTAAGGAATTTGTATGGTAAATTT
>JAUMHM010125725.1:0-19410 GCA_032362435.1 Melikaiella ostensackeni
AAAAATAAATTGCCACTTTTCCAAAATTTTCGTTTTTCTTTTGTAGGCTAAGTATTTATTGAATGACCCTCGTAAATGAGTAAGAGTACACTAATCAAATAGTGCAAGTCATAATAATTGATCTTGTAAGTGTTTCTACTAATCATTAGTAGGAAAACTACTGGTTTGTAGATCTTTTTGAGATGAACAATTTCACTTTCTGTTATCATTTTCATGTCTCGTATAGGTTTGCTGGAAAATGGAACTTTTTATTCACCTGATATTTATTTCCGATGGATAAAACCATAACCGTCCGTTACGTGCTAACAGATGACGACAAATTAAAATATGCCAATATCATTTTCCATACTTAAAATACAAACTATTCCTCTTACCAAAAAATGTTCATGAGAAAGCTTATGCGTCGTCGTAAAAACAACAATTTTGATATCACAGCTTTTTTTCTTATCTCGCGTTATTTGGCTCAAAGTTCGAATTTTCGATTTTTTTTTTAAATTCAAAAATTTGTTACAACAATTTTGTAGGGCTTCCAAAAATCAACGTTTTTATACTCTTGACTTTTTTTAATATCGTGCACTGTTTGGCTTGAAAATTTCATTTTCTTTTCGTTTTTTTTAAATTTTGAAAATGCTATAACTCTCAAAAATTTTTTTTCTTCGAAAAAAGTCATTGGGATGAATTGTTCGACTTTTTATGTACTACGAATAGACGTACATATAATTTCCAAATATTGAAAAAAATGGTCTCAAAAATTTAAAAAATGCTCCAACTTTTTGAATTTCCATCCAAAATAGCTGGCTAAAGAACTTGACCTTCACTTTTCGATACTCAAAGAGTGAACTAAAGGCCAATCCAATAGATTCATTCTTTCGAAAGTTATCGTGTTCACAAACAGACATACATACAGACAGACAGACGCATTCGTAAAAACCTGTTTTTCAGGTTCTGGGGGTCTCAAAACGTGGACATTTGACAAAAACAGGGGGGGGGGGGGTAAAATTTTACACAAATTCAATACCTTCTCTGATGAGAATGTAAGAAACATTTTTCCTTAATCAGTTATTTCGAAAACGTCGAGATCTTATGAATCCCGCGAAAGTCAATTTTTACATAAAACCAATACCTTCTCATTGAGATGGGAATGTAAAAACTATATTCAATTTTTAATTGAATGGTGAATGGATTAAACATATCACACAACAGGAAAATAGAACAATTATTCATATTTAATATGTTTGGTATGTAGGAAAATGTATAATAAAGCAATGTAAGGAATGTATTGAATAATTTTGCATAAAAAATTTAAAAACTAATGTCTGAAGTTCATTGGCCTGCTAATCAACGCAAAATACAATGAAACCTCTAACATTCTCTACCAGCTAAATCTCTCACCTCAAAGAGACCTACAAAATTGCCTGTAACCAATTTTCACTCCTAAAGCGTCATCAATGAAATTGAAATATTCATAAAAAATATTTTTGTTACTTATGTCGGTTCTGAAACTTGCGAATATTTTCATTACCGATTCCAAACATATATTTTTGCTATTTTGTATTAAATTAAAGTTATCTCATGGTTTCTCGTACACTCCAAATTTATACCGAAAAGTACTCGATTTTTGTGCATTTTGTTTCATTCTTTCTCGCTTTGTTTCACCATTTTTTAGCTAAGTATAAAAATAAAATGTACAATTTCGATTTTCTAAAATTTAAACTAAGCTCAAGCAACGTCCAGCGCTAAGCGCGAGTGTCAGGATGAGAATGTATTCCTCAGACCCGAAGGAGTTTTGAGAAAGTTAGAGTCTACATCTTCACTTAATGTTCAAGCATGAAAATAATGCAGTTGATTATCTAGAATTCTCATCTGAAAAGGTATTAGATTGTGTAAAATTTGACCCACCCCCCGTCTTCGTCTTCGTCAAATGTCCACGTTTTGGAACCCTCTGAACCCGAAAAACATATTTTTACGAGAGTGTCTGCCTGTCTGTATGTATGTATGTATGTATGTATGTATGTATGTATGTATGTATGTATGTATGCATGTATGTATGTATGTATGTATGTATGTATATTAGGGTGGGTTGAAAAAATTAATTTTTCGAATTTCAAAAGTCGACAGTGCCTAAAAGTTTGTCTATGCTGCAAGTAGTTTATCCTAAAAATTCAAGTCCGATAAAAAAATTAATCAGCTATCGCAAGCGTATTCAAGCTTTAAACAGCGAACAGCGCAAAATTTATTTTATACCTGATACATTTATAAATTTGGATGATTCTTGCCTACTAGAATTTTCGGTCTACATAACTGCCAACATATACTGAATGATACAAATGTAGAATTAGATTCAAAAGACTACATTATTCCACCGAAACTGACAAAAAATTATAAAATCACACGTTGTCCGGCCAAATATAACCCTTAAAATGAGACCAAGAAACTTTTAAAACGTTTTATTTCTCACTAAGCTAGGACTGAAAATATATACACATGTTTTTAGAAAAATGAAAAATGAAATACTTATTAGCCTTTGTCTCTTTTTTCGTTTCTTTTAACTTATCTGACAACTTTCTGCAATTAAGGCGTGTACCAAGCAATAGTAGGACTATATTTCAATACATTTTAATTAATTAACATACATAAAAATATAGTCCTACTGTTGCACAGTGTACACCTTTATGTCAGGAAGCTGTACGAGAAGTACAGAACAGAAGAAAAAGAGAAAAAGCTAATAAATCTTTCATTTTGTATTTTTCTAAAAAACATGTGTACATATTTACGGTCATAACTTTTTGAAAAATGAAGCTCTTTCAAGTTTTTTGGTCCCAATTTAAAGGTTATATTTTGCCAACAAACGTGTAATTTTATCATGTTTTAATACTATTTTCGAGGATTTTAAGGGATGTTTAAAATGAAGTAAAACGTCACTTTTATACATCTTCGTTCAGTTTTAGTGGATTTATGTAGTCTTCTGAATTAAATTCTTCATTTTAATCATTCGAGATATGTTTATAATAATATAGACTACAAATTTAAGAAGACAAGTATTACCAAAATTCATAAATGTATCATGTAAAAAACAAAATTTGCGCCCTTCGCTGTTCAAGACTTGAATACGCGTGCGATATCCAAATTATTTCTTTATCGGAATCAAATTTTGAGAAAAAACTACTTGTAGCATACACAAACTTTTAGGTCCCGTGGATTTTGAAAATTCAAAAAATTAATTTTTCCAAACCATCCTCATGTGTTTTTGAAATAGGCTACTGTAATCTGTCGGATTGTTAAATACATAAAATGCCAAAAAACCGTTGTAATTTAATACTGTTTTAAAACTATTAACAAAAAAAAATTGATTTATACACTTTTGGTTCAGCAAAGGCATATTTCACTGAATATTCATGTTCTTGTCACGCCCTACGTCGTGACCCTATATATTTATTATTATCAATCCATTTCTATCAAAGCATTGGTCGAAGCGCAACATATAAATTTCATGTATAAAGCGGCTCAAAACGAACAAATGGAAAAAGATATAAAATGTATTGATCTGAAAGAGAGATCCCAGAGTAGAAACTTCCCTCGTCGCAGAGAGGACAACGACCCTACAAACTTATACTCTGGACCAAATTCCTGGAATAAGATGTAAAGCCGGAGACCGAACATTGTTAGAGGTATGAAACGTATTGATTTGTATAAGGGCATCAGAAGAAGAATTCCCCTCTGTCGCTGAAAGGATCTGACACGTGTGACTTTTAGGCATCGAACTCTTACCTCTACCCCTGAGGAAAAGGAGTGGACGAAGGAAACCCTCAATTCCTAGAATAAGACGGAGGCATAGACATACTAATCGGAACTGACATGCGTGACTCTTGGGCGTTGAACTCTTACCCCTACCTCTAAAAAAAGGGGTAGACCATGAAAGATTTCAGAACAACTGCGTCTACCGTAGTAATATAAAAGGAGACACCTTGTACCCAGCCTTCAGTCTTTTATTCGCCTTCATCTTCAACTTTTGTCGGACTCGCAGTGGACCCTCAGTCTTCGACTCGCCCCATGAGTGTTCGACTCACTCTACAACTCGGTAGTTCGGAACAGCAGTCTTGGACTCACCCACTTCAAGAGTCTCAATCTTCTTCCATCACCTCTCCTTCGACTCTACCTTCAAGTCTTACCAGAATCCAGTACTAATCCCTTGATAGTTCTCTGATTTAGAGTCAGTACTATTCAAATCAACTTCAGTCTTCAACCTCCTGCGAATTCCATTTCCCGAGAAATGCGACATCAACCCGTCGATAAATCTCTAACTTTTCCGACAAGTTCCATTTCAATCAACTTCAATCTTCAAGCTCCTGTTCCCACACGTCTGCAATTTCTCAATTTCCAAGTCTGAAACAAACTCTTCAATCTCTTGAATATTCAACTTTCGAGTACCCAGTCGGTACCTTCTCCATCTCAGTCTCCAGTATAACTATCCAGCATAACCTCTCCAGTATTTCTCCGATTTCAAGAATTAATAATCTCCAGAATTTTCCCAGTGGAATAACCAAGTGAATTTCGAATGTGGATTATCAGTGCTTCGACTACAATGTCCGGGCTTACTGCTGACAACGGCAACCACAAATTACCACCACATCTGGCAACAAGGTATTCAACGTTACTCTCGACTCAAATCAATACAATCGTCTCCTATCAACTCACAAGTCTCCCCACTGTTTTAACCGTGAGCCGTTTCCCCAATAAATGCCTGTAAGTTCACATTAACCCCATTTCTCTGACCAATAAATATTTCTCTGTGTGTAATTTCGTCTCTAACCATTCATTCGACCCAGAAACCTGGTCCCCTAGCCCAAAACCTTGGGTTCTATAGATAAATCCAGGATACTTCTGATTCCACCGTGCTTTGTCCTTAATTACCATCGTTAGGACGTAGAATTCTAATAATTTAAATTTACCACTTCGTGCTCATCTATGAAATCAGAAGATAATTTCACACACGTTTATTATATTTCCAATTTTAACAAAAAAAAAATTAAGGTTTTGTAATATTATATATTATAAGAGAAATATTGAAAGACATTTATGAATTTTAAAAAGTTTTGACATGTTTAACAAGTTTCACCCATTTGCGTAATGAATGTACAATCGGAAATTAAATATTTTTTCAATTCATTTTTTTTATGGATAGACGTTAAACACAGAAGAAGAATAAAATTTCTCCAGCTTAAGTTTTATAATTGAACAGCTTATATTCCAAACATAAAAAAACAATCATTATCTCATTAAAAAAAATGGGTTTATCACGTTCTGTTTGCTCACTTCTCTTTATGACCACAGATTTCCCAGATCTTTTCATGCATTACCGTCATTTTCCCATCTTTCTCAAGGTGCAACAAAATTCCCGGCAAATTCCCGGTTCCCCGGGATGCTAGACAACCTGTACATTACATCACTTTTAAAAAAAATTTTAGACAAATTTTTTTATAAATCATTTAACGAGCTTTAAAATTTCAAATACTCATAAGTTCGCAAAATTTTTTTTATAAAATCAGTAAAATACGTGGCATGCGTATTTATGCGGAAAGGATTCTGTTACATGAATAATGAACATGCACATTTCACGGCCCGCATGGTTTGAAATGAACCCGATCTAAACTGTTTTTCTCCAGTAATGTGATTTGATAAATACAGGTGGTTGAATTATCATTAAAACATGTATTTACTCAACAGAATAAAAACATATGAAGTACGTTAAATTTACGCATTGAATGTATCAAAAATATGAACGTTTTTAATATAAGCGTTTATCACGTTTAAATAAAGTCTTTTGATACGATTTAGGGCCAGTATTTCTCTAACCGACATGAGAAAGATGATGATATATTTATTATACTATACGTTTACTGAATGATTGGCAAGAAACGTAATTCATAGACGCTTATTTGTGAAAAAAAGGAACATTTAATTAACTGTTTTACTTGGCATTCATATTAAATTTAATATAGACTTCAACTTTCGAGTGAAAATTGTAAAAGAATGCCGGAAAATGTACTGCATTCAACTCAAATTTTTACCGAAGAAAGAGATTTATTTTACGTTTAAAAATCAGCTCTAAGTCTTATATTTATTTATATTTACCTTACTTTATAATAGTTTTTTCAAAAGTTTTTTCGTACATACTGCACAGAAAAAAGAACGTTTATCAGAGAATAAAACCATATTTCATGAGCTGTGATAAAAATTGATTCACAACTACGCTTTGCCACTGGAAACAATGTTTATTTTTCATTAGAATGTGAATCTTAATAAATTACACATTTTTCTGTAGAATACTTCTTCTTCTTGTAATTATTATTTTAAAAGCAAAACTAATTTTTACAATTAAAAACAAGAATACTTTGTAGCTTTTTTTCATTTACTGAGACGTTGATTTTTAATAATGCACTTTATAATAATGAGATTGAAGACCTTAAAAACGTCTATTTTCTATTGAACATTTTTCCATACATTCAATAACTTGCGAGAAAAAATTATTGAATTTTTCAAGATTGCTTCTTTACTCTAAACAGGCGAAGAAAATTCGAAATTAAAGGAAATAGGCTAATTGATTTGGCAAACGAATTCGAATTGAGCGTAACCAAATTCTAAGAAAATGCTTGTCTGAAACTGCATTACTTCAGGTAGGGTAGAAATTCCTACTAACTTTCTGCATAGTGTCAAACAATGTACCATTGCACCTGCTTAACGTCAGTGAGTCATATGCCGAACCTTACTATGTTTTAGAGGTCTTAATTTTCATACTGAACGCTGAATTTTCCATTTTTCTTTTTAATTTTAATTACATACTCTTGTAGCAAATTGGATTGCGCATCTCTCTTTTTCAATGGAAAAAAGTTCTAATTTTCTTCGTTTTTGAAATAATTGGTAAAAACAAGATTTTTGCACGGCGTAAAATTTTCGTATTTTCTAACTCCAACTCGCTCTAATTGACAAGCTATTCAGATTTAGATTTGAAATCAAAATATTTTTTCTGGGTAAGTTCACAAAGAACGTTGAAATATTTGCAATGTTCAGTAGAACTCATAGAAGTTTTCCGTGAAGTTTTACTTCAATTGAACTAGCCACTCATGAAGTACGAGGGTTTTATTGTTGTGCACGGTGCCTGAGAATGAGACTTGGAGCAAACCAGCAGGCACGCAGCTCTCACTCAAGTATAGACGTGGAAAATGTTATTTTCCAACATGAACCCTTTATATCAATTGATACTAATTATAAAAAAATTAATTCTTAATATTAAATATTGGAATTGTTAACAGTAACAGTAAACGTTTATTTATTGATACAATTATGTATTTATCATTGTGTAACATTCAATAATATTAACATAAATAAACGCGTTATACTAGACCGGGTTAATCCTGACGGAAGATTACATAACACTAGTCAGTGCCAAATATTAATATAAAACGGAATATGATAAGTAGAATATATATATCTGGGATACCGAGCGACCTCATAGAGTATCAGCCTTACCCTTGCATGCGGGGCTCTACAAGGGTAGACGAACCCTTTCCCTAGCTTCTCGGGGCAAAAACTACAACACCAAATCCAGTTGTGAATGCGGTTCAAGACAATCGAACGCGCAGAGCACCCGACAATGGGTTGGCAACAAGTGCCGATCGCCCTAGAGTTCGGGATGCTGCAAATAATTAGGATGGAAACACGATAACGGATCGGCGAGACGGTCGACGTCTTGAGTGGACGGATCGACTCGGAGATGACTTGCTGGATTGCTACGATGCCAGCATTATTCCTGCTCGCAGAGGTCACATGGCGCGCCTGCACACTCTGTGGTGACAGAAAAACCCCGAGCTTTCGCAGTTTTCGCAACAGGGGCTGCGAAACCGCGCCGACAACCTCTTGCAAACAGGATATGTACGCGGAACGCTTCTCCAACCGCTGCAAGAACAAGCCGCAGACGAAGAAGTGGAAGCGACATCAAGACCAACCGCGGAAATCAGGCATCTCCCGAGAGATGACAATTTCAGAACGAGGAGAAATATCAACATCCAGGTTCCTCCTAAGCCCTAAGACCTGGCTAGAATGGATAACGCTCTTCGTGAGGATCTCTCGGGGGAGTCCGACCTCTGAACCATCACTTGTTCAGTTTATGAAGCGGCAAGAGCTTTGACCGATTGAAATAGATTAAAATACCAAAAGGCGCTTGCGTCAACTGAACAAGACAATTGTCTGGCCTACACAGAACGCGTGCCGTATTCAGTGTGTGATTGACTACATAACATCTCGTAAGCCTTTCACGGTGAGAGTTCAAAAGTTCGCTCACGAACTGAGGATCCACCATGACACATTGTACAAGTCAAGGCTGCTGACTATCAAACAGCACATTGTTGACAAAATACGGGTGTTATCTGATGCCAGGAGGAGAATACAGAAGAGGGAGGGATGGGTCAGGGAGTATCAACAGTTTCTCGTTGACCCATCGCGTCTCTCCAGCGATCCCCTCTATCTATCAAAATCTGTCTACGTCCGAGGAAGTAGAGACGTTTTGGAGAAAGATTTACGAAGTGCAACACCCATTGCATGAAGACACTCAGAACATCATGCGTTTCAAGGAGCTGTGCAACAACCTCATAACGTCGGTGGAACAATGTCCACCAAACACTGCCGAAGAGGTGAAGAAAGCACTTGAGGGGCATGAAGAACTTTTCCGCTTCTGGACCGGATGGTATCAAGAACTTCTGGTGGATGAAGTTTACTTCTACACACCAACATCTGGCTCGGTTCTTCACCTCATATTCAAAGTCGGAGACGCCCATCCCGCAGTGGCTGGTGTTGGAACGCACTGTCCTCCTACCGAAGAAAGGCGACTTGTCCAACCCAAGGAACTGCAAGCCAATAACATGTCTGAACACGTTGTGTAAGATCTTTACAGCTATCCTGAACGACAGGATAGTTCGAACAATTGGACCTGTGTGGAGAGAGATCTACGAACTACGTGGATCGAAAAGAGGCGTAGCAGGCTGTCGGGAAAACCTGCTCATCGAAAGAAGCATCTGCAAAGACGCTGCAGCCTACAATCGCAATCTGCCAATGACCTTGATTGATTACCAAAAAGCTTTCGATGTAACCTCCAATAGACACATCATCCGTCTGTTGAAAAGCTAGAAGGTTCATCCACACATAGTGGGATGCATAGAGAGATTGATGCCCTTTTGGAAAACCAGATTTACCATCTCAGCTGGAGAACATCGTGTGATAACTACCAGTGTCACTTTCCAGAGGGGCGTCTTTCAGGGTGACACCATAAGCTCTCTTCTCTTTTGCATCACACTTTTGCCACAATCTCTCGCACTACGCAATTCTTGTGGATACCTCTGCGGCGGACCTAATAGCCGCGAGTAAAAGGTCACTTGTATATTTTATATGGCTGACTTGGAGATCTATGCTTCTGGGACACAGCATCTCAAGGATACTCTGAAGATCGTCGAAGGGTGCACACGAAAAATTGGTATGAACTTTGGATTGGACAAGTGTGCCAAAAGACTGCAGGAGAGACTTACCTATACCTAGGCGTGCCAGAGAGCCGCATTCAGGATATAACATCAGTGAAGGAGGCGCTCAAAAGCAGATACAAACGTCTCCTTCGAAAGATTTGGTCTTCCAATCTGTCGGCGTTGAACAAGATATCTAAAACTAACATGCTCACCGTCCCGGTTCTACTCTATTCATTAAGGGTGGTTCCACGGACGAAACACGAGCTCAAGGCCCTCGATATCGCCACACGTAAGATCATGCATATGCAGAAGAGCTTGCATATAAACTCGCCCGTTCTGCGCTTATACATCTCACGCCGTAAAAGCGGACAAGGACTTCTGAATATTCAGTGTCTTCATGACCAAATTATCTTGGGTACAGCTCACATCGTAGCAAATGGAAGAGATCCTCTTCTGACAATGGTCAGGAACCACGAGATGATTGACAAAGGAGCGTTCCTCTACAAAGCCGCGGAGAAGGCGGCCGAGACCCTCGGCCTGAATCTGAACATTGAAAGTGACGAAAGTGCATTACTCCATCTAGATGCTTCACCTCTAAAAGCCCTAGTAAAGAAGACAGAGGTGAACAACTTCCTCCGTACCGTAGCCGCATCTTACGTGAAGAAGTTTCAGGCGACAGTTGCAGAGCGTGTCACGCACATTCTGAGCACACACGGCACATACTTTCCAGGTGTCACACTTACGCGGAACCGACGTATCTCCACAGGCACAATGCGGCCTTAAGAGTGCTTTATTACCATCTTTGTCGCTCTTATGGTCTTAACCGCGACCCTGATCTGCCGAACGTTCCCACAGAGATAGAGTCAATTGTCGAGAACGAGTTGTGCAAAATTTACTGGAACTTCGAGTTCACGCCAAACATCGTCGAGGCCTGACATCGTACTCCTTGACAAAGAGAAACGATGTTCGGGATCGGGTTATCGGCTCCGGCCGACGCCAACATCACATTCAGGGAGAAGGAAAACGGGGAGAGGCATCGAAACCTTATACGGAAGTGCAGGGAGTGAACAAATAATATTCGGCTACAATGATTGTCCTTGTCATCGGTGCTCTGGGAGATGTGAAATCATCACTGGTTCGTAACCTCGCAGCCACACCTGTTTGACACAAAAATGCCAAGGGACCCACCGAAGGACCACGCAGTTCAGTGTTTTCTTTAATGCAGGTCGGCGTTTTCTTCAGTTCCGTTTTTTCTTTAATCCAGTTCAGTGTTTTCTTCAATTCGGTCCAGTATCAACCCTCCGTTGGGAAGCCATCTCGGCTTACTACAAATTTCAACAAACACCGAGTTCGTAAAATCTCAGTTTGGTCCCCAAGTGAATTTCGGTCCTATATGGAACCCAAATCAACATCCTGACTTCCCGGTTGTTCTACAAGAACCCTTCAACTCTAACTCAGGTAAGTCTGTCAATTGCCTATATTTTGTCATAACGGTCATTCAACAAGAGTAGATATTGACCAGATCCTTTTTTGAAGGGACTGGTGACAGATGATGGCCAACCCCCCAACTCCATGATGCAACTCCATTAATATTGTAAATTCCTCGACTTAACCATTCTCAATTCTCATGTTATTTCAATAAATAGATCTAGTGCATGTTTCTGACTTTTTCCTCATCCCTTAGTTGGATTCTTTTGGTCTTAAATAAAACCAGGACCTTTTAGATTAAAAGGGGAGATATAACGTTGGACGTAACATACCCTCTTTTTGGTGCATCGGCCGGGAAACAAAAAAAAAAGGTCAGTAAACGTTTAAACAAAGTTGATAATCATTTGAAATTGAAAGTAAACATTTGAACCACAAATCAATAATTATCAAAATCTATGCAATTATTTGAAAATCTAAGTAACAATTTTTGAAACATTTTCCATTTTCTGAAATGAATAAGCACATGGAGTTGGTAAGTCCAATTTATAGCAATTAAGAATTTTCATTAACTGATACTCGTCTAATTTCATTTTGACATTATGTTTTATGATTGCATTTATGTTTATATAACGCTTTTGTGTTTATTCAAAAATTGCATTGATACATTTATGCGTTGTTATATGTGCTGAATTTTTTTTTCTACAAGACATTTACGATATTGCAAATATGAACATTTCTCGTTTCCCCATGTATTTATGTGAATATTCTGGCAATGAAACATTTCATTTGCGACCAAACATTTTAAACATTGTGTATCCTTCCCCACCCCTCTCAACTTGTTGAATTGAATGTTTACCATCTGAAACCCTTACTTAGTCCCAAAAAGAAATTCCTTGAAGTATAAATTATGAAGCACATGTCGAACTCTAAACCCAGTGACTTAGGAAAACCCCAATGTGAAGAAACCTCTATTACGCAGCGCAAAGGAAAGAAAATACTGAACACGCAAAAATAGTACAACAAAACCAAACAGAACCTATTAAACATATTAAACGACAAGAGATACCCTAACAACAAATAAGCAAAGTAACGACAACCACAAGAATATCAAAAATTCAACCCTAGTAGAAAACAACATAGATACCACCCTTCTGTCACAAAATTTTTCTTCAGAAAAAACCAACTTCTGATCATAACTCTTGGTGAAAATTCTGGAACAAGCAGTTTTTCTGATAGCAGCTGCAACTCTTTTACATGCGATTCAAGCATTATCACGGGATCCGCGAACCTAAACAGAACCCTAATAAACGAAAATACTTCCCTTGACATCGAAGATTCAAATTTGTTAAGCAGTACGATAAATACTCAAACAGATGAAACGATAATCAACCTAAACGGAAATTCCCTCACGCGTACACCTGTTATTAGCAACGACGATAGCCAAGATGACAACAGCAAAACCGAACAATTAAATCAAGATAACAGTAACATCATAAGAGAAAACACTGTCCTAATAGTTAACGAAGAAATGGCCCTACCTAATAACGAACAAGTATCATTGAGGGATGCTTTAGAAGTAGCCCCCATGTTTGACGAAAGTAACATCTCTTCATCACACTTTATTTAGGGTTGCCTCGAAGCAAAGGCATTGTTGTGAACAGCCCCCGCTTAAGAAAACCTGGCACGCTTATTAGGAGGAAAATTATCGGGCAAAGCGTGAAGGTACATTTATTGCTCCACCTACGCGACTATCGAAGAATTACCTAATTGGAAAATTAAAAAGGGTATATGCCCCCGCTAAAAGCATTTATCAATTACAAGGTGAATTAGGGAACTTGTACATGTGGAAAAATGAAAATGTGCCCTGCTATGCCGCAAGAATAAAAGACGTTGCTGACAAAATCGAAAACGCTCACAGATTAAGTCATAACAGACAGGCAGACAACACGTTCAAAACAAGCTTAGAAAGAGAAGTAATCCAATGTTTCATTCGCGAGTTACGTCCTGAATTAGAAATTCGCGCAAAAGAACAGCCAACGATTAGCGAAGTAATGAAGGACACCATAGACATCGAAAGAAAACTAGCGGTTTGCTCCGCATTACGAAAGGAAAATCCAAGAACCAATGACTTAAATAACAATGCAACGGATAAACCTAATAGGTTTTATGTGTCTAGAGAAGTATGTTTAATTTGCGAAAAATCAGGCTACGCAACTGAAAAATGTTTTCGTTTAGGAAAAGCTCAAGAAACAGCTAATAGTAAACAATCACGAAGGTTTAATTAATAAAACCAACAACGACAATGGAATAACAGTAACAGTAACAACCTCTCAAGAAATCCTAACTACAATAATGGCAACAACTTCTCAAGAAACCCGAATTACAACAATAATAACAACTTCTCAAGAAATTCTAACTACAATAATGGCAACAACTTCTAAAGAAACCCCAATTACAACAATAATAATAACTTTTCAAGAAATGCCAACTACAATAAAGACAAAAACTTCTCAAGAAACCCCAATTACAACAATAATAACAACTTTTCAAGAAATCGAAATCCGAGCAGCAACCACTTCCCAAGTGACAGAAATAATAATTACAGCAATGCCCGTAACAATCAAGACAATGACTATCGTAATATTTTTTCGAGAAACATATGGTAAGAAGTTGCGAATTACAACTAAAAATTCAACAATAATCACTAGAACCACAGCACAAGGGAAACTCCAGTGGTCTCCCCAGCCTAGATGGACGGACGGAAGCCTAAACCAAAAACAAGAAGCATCCACCCCCAGCAATCAAACAACTATAAAAATTAATTTATCCAATCCCAGCAGAATCCCGTCGATCATAATATCCGCCAAAGGCTTTACAAACCCCGTACGTATGATGATTGATACCGGTGCAGGTCGAAACTTAATAAAATTAAACGCAATAGAACCCAAGATACCAATAAATGAAAAAATCGGGCTAAAACTTACAGGAATTAACAATTCACCGCTCTACACATTGGGCCAATTACAATCAAATATTTTAGAATGTCCAACGATATTTAACATCATTCCTAATGAAGTCCTGATTCACGAAGAAGGAGTACTAGGATGTGAATTTTTTCGCGACAATGAAGTAAACATAAATTACACTTCGAAATGCCTGGAAATGAAGAATAATCATTATCCTTTTGAATCAAACCAAATACTAACCATCCCTGATCGAACAGTTATAACATCTTTTGTTTAAATTGAAAACACCAACATGAATGAAGGATATATTCCACGATTGTATATAGGAGACGGAATCCACGCAAAAGATGTAGTGGTAACAAATTATGAAGGAAAAGCATATTTAAAGTTCGCAAACACCAACGAAACACCAGTCACAATATCCATCCCAACGATCAAACTAGAGGAATTTGAGAATTAAACTTCAATAGAACCAAGGAATTTTGTGACTCTGAAGAACTAAGCGACGATAATATATCTAATAAAATACTGTATAATTTTTCCAAAAACAGATAACTTTTTTACAGTCCATGCGAATTTTTCAATATGACGGTTGAAGATAGAGCAGAATGTATCAAAAAACTCCTGCGTTTAGACCATCTAAATCAAGACGAATACGAACACATAAAAAGATTGAGAATCAAGCACGCAGACCGATTTCAAATTCAAGGAGAACCCCTTGAAGCCACTAACATGTTGCAATACTCAACTCCAACCACAGATAATTGCCCAATATTTTCACGGCAGTATCGTTTTCCCCCTGTTCACAAAGAAGAAATCATGGGACAAGTTGACGAATTATTAGAAAACTGTATTTAAAAACCCTCACAATCACCATATAACACACCCATCTGGATAATTCCTGAGAAACTTCGAATGGACTGAAAAACAACAAACAGCATTTGATATTTTGAAAATAAAATTACGTGAAGAACCACGTTTACAGCGACCAGACTTTTCTCAACCCTCTCTAGTCACAAGAGACACCTCAGGAGTTGCAGTAGGAGGTACATTATCGCAAGGCAAAATCGGAAAGGATAAACCAATAACATACCATTCATGTAGCCTAGGAGATACTGAAAAAAATACAACACCTATGGAAAAGAAGCGCTCGCAATAGTTTTTTATGTAACCCAACTTCGCCATTATCTATATGAAAGAAAATTCACCCTCGTGACTGACCACTAACCATCAGTTTCGTTCCAGAACTCCAAGGACCCTTGCGAGTCTCAAGCTGGAGATTTGAACTTGCAGAATACGAATATGATAATATCTCTAAGGCAGGAAAAATGAACGTCAACGCGGACGCCCTTTCAAGAAGTCCTGTCCCTAACGAAGTAAATCACTCTAAAACACAAGAAATTAACACCATCATGACTTCTCAAGATACAAATATTGAAATAAATAAAGAAACCGTTCAAACCAATACACCGCTCACCGAGAAATCTGATTCCGATTCTAGCGAAAATTCCAATGACTCACAATTTGATATTAATTCCGAAATTCCAGAAACATTTCATAATTTACTAAATAAAGAATCACTCAACCAAATGTGAAAGAAATCATTTTTCTAAAAGAAATCATTTTTCTAAAAGAATTTGATAATATAAACAGTGCGCATGCGTGAGAGAAGGAAGGAAAGATGAGGGATAGGAGAAGAAGAGGGTGAAAGAGGAGAATTCGAAGGAGGCAGTGTGCTGCGTGCGGAGAGCGATCGAGATCGAAAAGAATTCGGAAGCAGTGAGCTGCGATTTAAATCTTCAACAGTGTGTTTTGATTACACTTGTTTGTATCTAATTAATTATTTTAATAAATTCGTTCTAAATTGGAAAGGAATCTTGATAAATCAGAAGTGGGATACCACTCTGAATGTTGGTGTCCATGAGTGGAATAGGCAAGTTGTGCGTAGCAGACGCGATAATGGCCGCTTATGTCTGAGAAACAGTTTGATTGTTTTCAACGTGGACTTTTCGAGACTAGTGGTGTTAAAACGAGAGCAAAGGCTCAAAAAGAAAATGTGGAGGTGAATTCCGAAATCGAGAGACAGAGGCGAAAGAGATTGCAGCAAAAACAGGCGTACGAACGGCAGCTGACAGAAATGCGGAGCGAAATGGAGCGGCAAAGAGTTGAACTGGAACCAGTTAAGCTGCAAGCACAAAGAGAAAAAGAAGCTATCGAAAAAGCTAAGGAAGAAATTAGGAAGCAAACTCAGTATGCAAGTGCGAATCAAGAGCATGGGTTGAGTCTATATGATTCTAGTCGATCGAGTCAGATGCATGACCAGTTGGCGCAGGCGCTGAGCTCGCTAACTGGTGTATCAGAAAATTTAATGATACCGAGAGCCGACAATGTTCAAACGGCCATGGCCGATTTGAAAACAGTGATTCGATATTTTAAAGGGAATGAAGGGCCAGAGCGAGCGGTAGCTTGGATTAGAGAACTCGAAAATGTAAGGACATTAAATAGATGGACGAAGCAGTGGCGCTGAGTGTGGGAAAAGCGCACTTGAAGGATGGCGCTTCGAAGTAGCTGCTGACCAAGATGGCTATGATTGTCGATTTTACGTCATTTGTTCAGGCGTGCAGGTCAACCTTTACATATCAACGTAGCACGAGTGAAAAGCTTAGAGCCATGACGGCGCACACACAGGGATATGCAGAAAGTGTTCAGGATTATTTCCTTGATAAAGTTTGGTTGTACCATGGATTGAGGCTTTCTATGGCAGAAATTCGAGATGAATTGGCGAGTGGTCTCGGGTCTCGCGAGATAACCGATTTTATGCTTAGCCGAGATTTTGAGAGCACAGACGAAATGCTGCAGGAACTGGTTTGATTTGAGAAGATTAACAGCAGAAGGAGAGAACGAATTGGAGAGAAAAGAGGAGGGAAAACTTTTCAAGCAAAAGATGAACGAGGCAAACCGACGATACAAAAGTTCAGAGAGCAACGAACAGAAGGAGCCAAAGCAGACAAAACGTCACTACAGCGAAGCGAAAGGTCTGTTAGAAAGTGTTTCAAATGTAATAAGTTTGGACATTTATCGCGTGAGTGTACGAAACAAAGAAAGGAAATGGTATGTTTTCTATGTAAGGGTGTAGGACATATTGCGTCACGTTGCCCGAGGCGCAACGAGGAAAAACCAGATAAAGGAAATAAAGAAAGTACGTGAATTGCATATCGCGGAATCGATAGGAAGGTTTTTGAAAGAAGTACAAGTAAGAAATCTGAAACTTCAAACGCAGATTGATATGGGTGCTTCAGTGAGTAGGATCAAAGCGACGACAGTCTAGCGTGAGGAATTTACGATGCAAAGAGCAATGTCATTGTTAGGGGCATTTGGTGCCGGTGTTGTAGAATCACCCGGTATTATTATCGAAATTTTAAGTTTTGAGGGATTAAAACCGAGATGAATTGCTTTTAGAGTGGTGAAAGACAATGCACAAAATGTAGATGTGATTATAGGACGAAATTTCACGGAAGCTCTAGACCTAACCCATACGCGATACGGATATGACTTAACCTCTAACGATATTGACCCCACCTTATTTGCTGATAACGAAAAATCGAAGATTAGGTTGTTTTCGAGTGAAAAAGTTGAAATAGCTCCAGAATTGGTACATTTAATTAACGTAATGACTGAAATTGGGGAAATTAAAATGCCGGTAATTAATTTAGCGGAAAAATCTCAGATAGTAGAAATTGGTCAAGCGATAGGAGAACCGATATTATATCTATCCAGACCGAAAAGATAGAAGTAGAAAAGAGAGACAAGTTCACGGTTGATGATGCTGTCACTGATGAGGGGGTTACGATGGAACAAAAACAACAGCTAGGAGAAATTTTTAATGAGAATAGAGAATATATCGCGCAAAACTTAGATAAACTCGGACGGACGAATAAAATAGAAATGAAAATTGAGTTGAAGGAAAACTCACAGCCGGTACAATCAAAGCCGTACAGACTAAACGTGAAAGATCGGATAGCGTTAGAAAACATTATTCAGGAATATAAACAGAGAGGGATAGTTACGGAAACTGATTCGAAACCACTTCTCATGTGAGTCAGCTGCAGATTTGGCAGGGCAACCAAGGTAGTAATAGCGAGCATGAGTGTGAAGAAGAGAAAGAAAATGAGAAACTTAATGGAGTGAGAGATGAAGTTCATAATTTAGGTCGAGAAAAGCGAAAAAGATCTCAGCCAAAGTATCTCAATGATTACGAATTGGAATAGGGAAATTTTCTACTATGAATTTGAAGTTTTGTTGATTGCATTTACATTATAATTGTTAAATCGGAAGTTTGGAGAACCAAGCTAAAGTAGGATGGGCGATTGTGAAGGAAATCATTTTTCTAAAAGAATTTAATAATATAATTAATGCGCATGCGTGTGAGAGAGAGAGATACACAAAACTGAAGTATTTGCAATAAACGATAAAGCCTAAATTTTTAATATGAGACCCAACAACTCTTATTTCTATACTATGACTATAGCTGGAAGAAAAGAAAACGGTGGATATTGCTCTGGCACTACATTTTGCGATCCTTATGGCACTTGAAATGATGTCATAGTGGATGCTACTTTTTAGGATTTCAATACGAGGATATTATACCTTAATCAACCTAAATGAAAATAAAATCCGTTCACGTTCAGGAGTTTCTTGTACAGCTTCAGAATCTACTTGTATTGACGTTCAATTAAGCCACACCTTCTGGAATCCTGTACCGCCTGACACATGCAATTTCAAACAGTATCACGCACTATACACCGGAATAGCAAACAAAACTTATGAAAACTCTACCGATAATCCAGAAACAATTTATTCTTTTGTAACCGATGACATAACGTTTGTTTTAGCATACAAATCAATAATATCCGTATGCGATATTCAACTTTTTCAAACAGAACATCCAATACTATTAATATATGAAATGAAACACGAAGCACCTCTTTTGAAAAATGATGGCCCATCAGTGCATAACATGGATTTATTGACTTATGCAAATTCTAAATTCGTTTATGTTGAAAGACACATTCGCACAGAAGAAAAACTCCTTTATCGTGACGTCTTAATACAAAAATGTGAACTAGAGCAACAACTTCTTAAAAATTCATTGGTTTTAGCTAACCAAGCACCCGAAGAGTTTGCCTATCATCTCATGAAAAGACCAGGATATACGTCAATAGTAGGAGAAGTAATTCATCTCATTTAATGTGTCCCCGTGGAAGTGTCCTTTCGCGAAACTAAAGAAAGTTACCTGCGACTTCCAATTCTCATAGGAAATAAAACATATTTCCTTACTCCACGAACTCATATAATCTCAAAGACTTGGCGCCTTCAGACTACCAACTGTTCACCTACCTGAAGACTCACATGGGTGGAAAAAAAATTTATACCGACGAGGAGGTGAAAACAGAGGTCCTGAAGTGGGGGAAGGCGGTGGCGGGAAACTTCTTCGAGGAGGGCATCAA
>JAUMHM010125771.1:0-19407 GCA_032362435.1 Melikaiella ostensackeni
CGTGTTTTGAGAAAAACGCGTTTAAAGTTTTGAGATATGTAATAAATACGAAAAAGTGAAAAATTCAATGTTACAAATTTTTTACTATTAATCTGCAATTTCAGCACCGTAAAGACGTCCTTCTGTATTCATATATTCTTCTTCCTGGACGATTGAAGTTTCAAACGCGCCTCCTTTGCTGCATCCGTCAGTGCCCGCTCAGTGTACTGAAGCCACCCGACGCAGGAAATCGTTGCGGAGCGGCCCGACACGCTCGGTAAAAGGGCTCGAAATTTCAATGAAATCGATTTCGAACACGTATGAAACCTTTTGTCCTTTATTCTACAAGGTTCAAAGAATTTTTCAAGCTAATAAAAAAAAAATCGATTTTTTGACATTTCTACAGTGGTGTTACCCCTCAAAGCAAGAAGGCATACAAGAAATTTATATTCTTCTCATATCATACTAGTGTATGCCGGTTAGAGATCCAGTAATCTTTGATTCCTAGTCATAATATTATTTACCTGAAAGAAATTTGTTCAGTTCATTATTCAGTTAAGAGACAAATAATTGATTTATTAATTTATGAATGATAATGAAATTATATATTTCATTGAATTTCTCCACAGTTTACTTATCTCTGAAGTTGCAAACAATATTTTTTTGAGTAATGTAAATCATGATTCTGGATCTCTAATTATATGCATTTCAGATCATCCATAGATCTCCCATCATCAAGAATACATCGCTGTATATATTATAGGCGTATACTTTTCTTATACTTTAGGCATATACTTTATGTATGCTCCTGAAATTCTTGAGCTATACTACGAGTATACAGATATACTTCAGCTATACTACAGATATACTTCAGCTTTACTTCTCAGATATACTTAAGCAGTACTTTTATGATACTTCAACCATATATCGATATACTTTAGCCATATTTAAGCTAGACACTCATCTCATTTTATTTTATTTAAATATACATGAAGTATGGTATTGTCTCATTTGCCATATTTTTACTATAGTACCTGAGAAACGTCTCCCATACGATTTCCTAGATGTTTTCTCAGATCAATCCCATACAAATGTTTTTCTACTCGGGATATCAGGCAGCGATTAAAGATATTATTCTATAATATTCTTGTACGTTTCCAGCTTTATTGAAACAATAAGGGCCAATATTGCGAGACTTGTCGGTAGACTACATCACATGAACATGGATCATACTACGTCAGCTCTACAAACATAAAATATTTACAGATTATTGTTGCCTAGAAGAAAAATTAGAATTATTCACCTTACTTCTTCCACGATAGAAATAATTGCTTTAGTGCGTGTTCACTCATAGTAATGCCGCGTAACTTGATTAAACACAAAAGCACGCACCTAACACATGTCGAAGCGCTGACTTTGTTTGTGAGCTTCCCAAAAAAATGACTTTTATTTTGTGTTTTGAAATCAATTGACATTTAGGGTTGGCTCAAAGACCATAAAGTTTCAAATGTATTTTTTTGTATACTACGAAAAAGGATGTATTTGTAAATTTGAAATAGAATCGTTGATAATACTCGTAAGCATATCAGACTGCACGTGCAAGGTTTTTCCTTATTAATAATTACAGAATATGAATTATTAATTACTTCTTGTATGTAACCTCCATAAGCCCTTTTTATAGAGTCCCGAATAGACCACCTAAGTGAAAAAGTGAGACATCACATACTTTTGGCGTTTATTATTATTTTTGCGGTTTGTTGCACATATTTTCTTAATAAACAGCATAATTATTACTTTCTAATGATATTTCGATTCTCTTGAAATTTCTAAAACAATTTTTAATTGTTCATAACAATATTTTCTTAAAATAAACCTAGAAAATTGCGACTTCATCTACATTCTTCACCTTCTCTTTGACCCGTTAGTTATAAAGAAATGATAAGTAACTAATATTAACAAACATTATTGTCTAAACAATTTCTCATTGTCTATTATTATGTGTTTAGAGCTAACCTACACAGGATGCTGCAGATTCTTCAGATTTTGTCCCCGCAGTAAAATTACGAACAAAGAATAATTAATAAGCATCGTGACAAGATTTATTGTTTTAACAATTGATCATTCTTTATTGCCACTATTGCCTGAAATAGAACTTAGAGAGATTTGAGTTTTATAGTTGGTTACTAAAAGAAATATTTATACGAATATTTTTCTAAATCATAAAGTTAACTCTTTATTGTTTAGATAATGAGACGCAGGATATCATTCTATGATCTTTTTGTGATAAATAGCGCAAAAAAGTATATGAAATGCAAATCTTGAGTGGAGTAAAATAAAAAACAATATAAT
Source organism: Melikaiella ostensackeni (assembly GCA_032362435.1). Taxonomy (NCBI): domain Eukaryota; kingdom Metazoa; phylum Arthropoda; class Insecta; order Hymenoptera; family Cynipidae; genus Melikaiella; species Melikaiella ostensackeni. The sequence goes on from JAUMHM010125771.1 coordinate 2,329, forward strand.
TAAATCACCGAAAATATTGATGAATATTGACCCAAAATTGAGACGCAGGATTTTTTAGTCAAAAAGGACTCAAACTGAGTTGTTAAATAAAAGAAAATAACTTAAAGTTGCCGCAGCAGCGACTGAAGTAAGCCCTGAATAAATGAAGACACAGCAAAAGTAAGCCTAGTTTTTTCTCTATGCATACACGCGCGCGATTATTACTTTTGTTGTCTCACGCAATTTCTGAATTAGAATATGAAATTGATATTATAACGACATTTTTTATGCCACAGTCGTCTATTATCCAATACAATAAAAAAGAAAAGCAAGGACAATATTTTTAATAATCGAGGGGTTATATGCAATAACCGATTATAGAATTCTAGCGCTTCTTTTCGTTTATATTTCGGAACAATACTTCCGTTCCTTTCTATGAGACTGTTTTTTAAAATATTTTTTTGTAAGACATTCAGAAAAATATCTACAGATCCCGCTATGCTATTCTACTGAGTAAACAATCACATTTACGTTAAAAAAAATTAAAAGAAGTTCTATCCAGGATATTATTTAAAAGATAGAGAAGAGGGAGCCTCTAACTTCAATTTAAAGTTTAACACATTTATGTTAATTTTCACTTTAGCACATCGAAATAAAATAATTTAAAGAAATTTTGAAAACTGAAAGTTCTAATTGTGAATTATCTTGAATTTGAAGAAGGAGTACTCAGTGCAAAATATCAAAAATTGAAAAATGTGACAGCAAAAACTTGAGAATCTCAGATATTTCGAAATTGACAAATTTCTTAAATTTGAAATCTACGTACCAAACTGAACGATTCTAAATTGTTCCCTTTGAAATTCACCAGAAATTGAGAATCGAGTCACGCAAGCATAAACTAAATGGTGAAAATACCCATTTGAATGTACGGAAAACTGTACAATTTTATTTATGAGATGTTTGGAAATATTTGGTTTGAACAATTCGAAGTTGAGAATGTTTGAAATTCAATAATTTTTTTGTCATTAACATGAAATTGACAAAAAGTCATCTTTTTCAAGAAGATATGTTTTCCTGTGCTTATCACATGTATCACTGTTGAAATAATGTACTCATTTGCTATAAAATACAAGCAAATTATGGCAACAAATATACGAATATCACCCACCTTCTCGTCTGTCAACTGTGGCGACAATTTGTTTAAAACGCCATAAGGTACTTCATTAGCTAATAGCAAGAAACTGAACTTTGAAAAATTATTTATTTTATATATAGAATGTAATTTGAATAAAGAATATAAGGGTAACACAAATATGAATTGGAAAGATTAAATTCATAAATAATAATAATAAAAATTATAATAACATATAATAATATGTAACATATGTTTGAATTTTGGCGACATTTTCGCACTTACATTGAAAGTGAGCACAAGAACATTTAAAAATGTTAATTATTTCCCAAATTATTCCAATTTTCCGAAAACAGCTAGATTTGATGTTCTTTTGCAATATCTTTTCATGAAATTGACATTATGCCTTCTGTTTGGGCTTTTTAGACGCAGAATTTTGTGACATTTCGTTGAGGTACTTTAGCAGTAGCTTAAGAAACAGGCGTGTAAATAATTCCTACCGTTTGTATAAGAATGTTCAAAACTTAGAAAAAGTGTGAACACTGAAGAAATCAGGAAAATTTTTATATTCTTCTTGTTCAGAGTTGAAGAATTTTCACCTTTGAGAGATTATTTCGAATAGGTCGCTTGTAAGATTGAAAGTTTCCTAGCAAAAAATATTGCGAAACTTGAAAATTAAACAAATGTTTAAAATTGAGCGATTTTGAAATAGGAGGGGTTGAAACTTGCACTATTTGAAATTAAAATTCGAAATTAAAAGGCACGAGGCATGAAATTTGAAAAAATTCCACAATCAAAAATTTCAACCATTTAATATTTATAGTTCATTCTAATGGATAGGAAGGAAAAATGTTAAATTTGTTCAAGGATAGTTCAGATGCCAACCGAGCAAGGTCAGCATTTCTCTGTAACAAGAAAGTATTCTGAATCGGTTTTGTACAATTGTGAATATTTTATATTCTCTCAATAATTTTGAAACTGGGAAAGATATCAAATATGATATTATGGATCATTTAACAAAAAAAGTAAGTGTTGTTCACAAACAAAAATAATAAAATGCAAAAACATGTAAGCAAGCGAACTATTATATACAGCATAGAAGATTAAGAGCAATATTAATCAAAAACCATCTAAAAAATTTGCGAACGAACTTGAAGACTAATTATCACGAGAAAGCGTAATTCCGATTCTTTGCCGACAAGGAAATAAACCTTTCAAGAGTATCTCAACACACTGTTGCAAATTAATTCCTCATTTCATCCATCACTCGTTCTCCCGTTCTACTCAAGCATCTCTAAATAACCGAGAACTGAATTCTCAACATAAACGCATATCGCGCAAGATGGCAGCATAAATCACTTTACACCTTGATTAGAGAGTCATCGATGCTAACCCAGGAACTCAACATCAATTATGAATCGGCTACATAAGAAATGCTCAAGTTCCACTCGACTAACTTTGCGAATTGTGCAGTTAATACTCATAAAAGAAACAAAAGTAGAATAGGCTCACTTTCTAATACTATAATAGAATTTGGAAAATTATTACTGCCATAGCCTCAAATCGCTTATACAGGCTGTCCCACCGCCTGTGTGCTAACCGATGATGGCGAATGGAAAACAAAAAAATAAAACAAAAAATTCGAATAGAAGAATGTTGTGTGGTCCATTGTTTAAAAACTACAGAGTAACAAAGTTCCGTGTACGTGTACCGCCGCGCGAAGTGTGTGTGACGCCTTAGCTGGGACGCTATGGATCACACTGGCTGGGACCAGCTGCCTTCTATCTTGTTGCCACAAAACTCAAACTACACTGAAAGTCCCATATAAGTCCGACTTTGGTTCTTGCCTAAAATGGCCTTGGACATATAGCGGACCGACCTCAGTGTCAACAATCAGGTCCGTATGAATCATTTCTATGTGATTTTCGTTCGCAGTGAGAAATGTTTATTAAATTTCTTTAAATGTTTCTTTGTTTTGAAGAATAAACGCTGCCTCTTGTTTTCCTGCGACATTTTTGTAACACATAATGTAAACACTGAAAGCAAATGAAGCGAAGTACGGACCGTGCGAACTGACGAAATTATGCGCATGCGTGGTACCGCCCGCATTATTAGTGCGGTACTGGACGAGTTTTCTGGCTATAGAGTGTCCGCTCTCTGCACACCTTGCCTCCTGATCGTCGAACGAAATTTTCGGAATACCATATTTTGCACTGACATACTAGGGACTTTCAGTGTACCAGTTTTTCCAAATTGCAACTTGCATTAATGACAATCAGGAAAGCAGAATGAATCTACTGTTTCAGCAGACAAAAAGAATTGCATTGTTGTTTCATTAGCAACTCACTCTCTTTCTTTTCTCCTTCTTTTTTATACTAGTGGAGACCCAATATGTTTCGGAGCAAATTTAGACTTCCTCATCAGGGATAGTTTATAGAAAAAACAACAAGTATGAGATTGATGAATTGTCAGATTACGAAAATATTAATTTTACCTAAAAAAAAGAATAGGTTTAATTGATGGTAATTTTGGTTTCTTGGTACGTCTTTCATTCATCAATTGAAAATTCAAAAATTTTTACACAGACGAAACATTATAATTAAATCCCAAATTCAGATCATTTTTTTTCAATTGGAAAATAATTCACATAAATTCCAAATTATGACAAAATATGAAGTCATTATATCCAATTAATGATTCCATCCCAAATTCTGTTGTATATGACAAGATCTCTTTTTAAATTAGAAGCTTTATCTTTTTCAGAAAAACCCCATGAATCTTACATTTTATCAAGAATTCTTTTTGTAATGCATCTGATCTGAGTGTTTTACTAATTGAGTAAAAGTCCCTAATATTTTCAACAGATTCCCCACCCCAATTTCCATCAATATTTTTGAAGTCCATAGTACCAAAAAAGTTTTTTCCAAAAAAGGTTTATTATTTTGTCTATTTGTTACTTTCCTTGGTGTCTACGATGGAAAATTCAGGAAATCGTAATTCAAATTGTTTATTCTTCATGATGTCATTTTAAAATTTTCTAACATGTGTCTTTTACAAGAGGTTGGAGTTTAGACGATGTTGCCGGAAAAAACGACAATTTCGCCTAAACGAGAGGTCCAACTCATGGTCGTAAATTTCTTTTTCTAGTTCAGGTGTTCCTCGATTTTCGCAAGATATGACAAATTGTTAGATGGGTTGGTTCAGACTCTTCGGATTTAGTGTTTGGCGCGCCATCAAGCAAATTGCATCTCGCTTCGGTCTCCAAAAAAAGAATCAAAGAATAACAATTTTGAAACATTAGGTGTTTTTTTCGTGTTAGTTTAATGATGAGGAAGAATAAACAATTTGGATAATTATTTCCTGAATTTTCCATCATAAACACCAAGGGAAGTAACAAATAGACAAAATAATGAACCTTCTGAAAAAAAACTTTTTTAGTAATATGGACTTCAAAAATATTGATGAAAATTGGGGTGGGGAATCTGTTTAAAATATTAAAGACTTTCACTCAATTAGTAAAAAACTCAGATTAGCTGCATTACAAAAAGAATTCTTCATAAAGTGTAAGATTCATGGGGTTTTTCTAAAAAAGATAAAGCTATTAATTCAAAAAGAGATCTTGCTATATACAACAGAATTTGGGATGAAATCACTAATTGGATACAATGGCTTCAGTTTTTGTCATAATTTAAAATTTGTGTGAATTAATTTTTAATTAAAGGATAAAATGATCTGAATTCGTAATTTATTCAGAATGTTTCCCCTATGTGAAAATCTTTCAATTTCCAGTTTGTGAATGAAACACATGCCAAAAAACCAAAATTACCATCAATTAAATCTATTATATTTTCAGGTAAAATAATATTTTTATAATCTAACAATTTATCAATCTCATACCTGTCGTTTTTCTTATGAATTACCCCTGATGAGGAAGTCTACATTGGCTTCGAAACATGTTGGATCCCCAGTAGTATAAAAAAGACGGAAAAAAAACAGTGTGAGGATAGTTTTGGTTGGCCCTTTTTTTTCTCCTTCTTTTTTCTTATTGTTGTGTACATCTATTGTACATTTGTCTCTAATGCGCCAAAAAACGGATATTCTCAAAGTCTATTTTTGAATTGTGAACTTCTTGGGTGCTCTTTTTCAGTACACACAAAATTTTAATAAGAAAATAGATTTCATTTCGATCTTCAAGAAAATTCAAAAGAGAGACATTGAGCAAAGATTGGTTCCAATCTGCGGGGCTGCCTATGAAGACTCAAGATTTGTTCAATTGAGACTGTTAATGATTAACTCAATTCACCAAAAGTTATCCATTTTACTTAAATCTAATTAAAAAATTTGAAAACATTAGTAATTTCTTAGAAATGTGTTATTGGTTTGGATTATTACCCTGTTCATTTTGAAAAATGGAATAATCTGAATAGATTGGTTCTCAGTCAACCCACACAATTGTTACTAATTCTTACACTGAGAAAGTCTTAGGCAAACATAAGAATTTTGAAACTTTTTGCACATTTTTGGAACAAATTATTCTTATTCGGTGAGGGAAATGTTTACATCTGCTTGTCAAGTAGTTTTCATATGTTCAAACAATTATTGTTTGTTTAGAAATGTAGGCTTTCCCTGTAATTTATGAGACGGCACTACAGGTATTTTCTGCAATTAATAATATTAATAATCAACATTAACAATAATATTTCTTCTAACAGACATTCTGCAATTGTTCAAACAATTGGAATGGTAATATCCGACAAACAGCCACAAACCACCCCAATCACTTTCAATGCAACGAATTCAAAGTGTCTCCATGTAAAAAGACATAAAAATTTTTAAGTGAATATAGTTACATAGGTCACTTTCTAAGAACTCCAGATTATGTTCTCCAACCTAGAATGATATTAGACAACCCCAAAACAATACACATATTTACGCTCACAAAAATCCGAGAGGCACTCACTACCGAGGCTTCCAGTATCGCTGGAAAGTGAATGCTTCGCTCGGAATGACGAACGAGCGAGTAATTGGCCCGGACTACTTCCTAGGGAATTTAAACATAAGCAAATTATTTTTTTGAGTTTGACGAGAATGAAATTGTGACTTGTAATCGTCACAGGTAAAAGTTAGAACTCATTTTAACCTATTTTGGCAACCCCTCTTTCGTTGACCATGTCAAAATTCATAATCTGTGTGCTTCCCAGTGGGAACCAAGACATCCAAAAGACGTCTTCAGAATGTACCTCTATGTCTTGTGACTTGACGTCTTAAAGACATCCTGTGGATTTATTCATGTTTTTAAAAGGTCTTCAGGACGTCCTCAAGACGTCCGCCAAAAGATTCTATAGGACAACCTTAGGACTTGTGTGCCCACTGAGTTATTCCTCTTCTTAAATTTACAGGCCGCTGAGTATGAGTTTTTCTCAAAGAACAGCTGCCGGAACTTTTGGAAAATGCGGGAGTCCCAGAGGAAGAAGTACACGAAATTGTCTTTCAGCACAATGGCGCTCCATCTTATCGAGGTAGGGATGTGACGGCGTTCTTGGACGAAGCCTTCAACAACTGTTGGATTGGCAACAACTACAACAGCCTCATGCAGTGGGCTCGAAGTTAATTGTGTAGAAGTTTATTTGAAGTAAAAATTGTGAGGTTGACGGTTGAATCAGTAATTTTCTTTCAACTAATCATTGATTTGAATTTCAAATACGTTTTAAGTGTTATATACTTAATACATTGCCATATTTCAACCATTGTTTACAACCCTATACCAAAGAAGCAAATGAGAAAGATGTTTATATATTTTTCACTCCTTTACATATCGTCTGACTCGAAGCCTCTGGACTTCTTCATGTGAGGATACGTGAAGAAAGTCATCTACGAGACAGAGCCACATGATAAAAGAGAGGTCATGACCAGGATCCAAGACGCCGTAGACAATATCGACGAGGATATCCCGTGTAAAAATATTTCGTCTTGGGTTTTGTCTTGATGACAGGCAATCAAGACATTTTCAAAACATGTTGAAGACGTTTTGAAAGCTTGGCTCATGAGACGGAGCCAGACTTCATTGATCTCTCGAACCAGGAAAAAGGTTTCCAATGCCTACTTGCCCTAGCGAAAAGGGTCACTTTTATACCGTCATAAAAGCTAATCCTCATATTGTCCATTTTTCCGTATTTCTTACGGTTAAGGAGAGCTTTATATAAAACTACAATACTAACTTTTTTAAAGCAAACTTTGGATGGTAAAGTCATTAAGACCTACCATTTCTGATTTTTTTACTTTTAAATAGCTGTTTTAAAAATCAAACAAAAAATTTATTTTCCAATTCAAGTACAGATTATCTGGTCCCTTTTTTATTGGCCTTTAGTCAAGACGTAATAGAAATCTTCAAGTCTTAAGACAAGCTCAGTTCGTCTTGCCACTGTGAGCTATAACCATAAACGTAAGACAAAATTTTATGTCTATGAAGTTTGGCTTATGAGACGGAGCTAGACTTCAGTTTCCTCAAAACAAAATAGGACGTCTTGAAGACAATTTCAAGACGAAATATTTTTACACGGGATGTTGCAGTGTGTAGGGGAACGTGGGGCAAAACAGGACGATTTTGCTTTAGGATTTTTTTTCGCATACTAAAATACTTTTTTTCATGATTCGCAAAAATGTGCTACTTTTTTCACCCGTTTTCTGTGTAAAAAGTGACCGATTTATTGTCAATGACGTAGCGCATCGACCTTTCCGGGCAACGGTGAAAAAAGTAGACGGACGCAGCGAAAAAGGTGACGCACAGTCAAAAAAGTAAATAAAGTGCTAACTACTGAACGAACACTATGGCCTGCTTTAGTAAGTGAAGGTGAACTTACAACTATTGCACTAAAAAAAATTTTCACATTGAAAAAATGCCATGTTCTACTCTTTTTTATTGATTTTTGGAAAATCTTTTTTGTCTCGCTTTGCCCCTTACACGGGACAAAACGGGATGCTTTGCGAACTAAAAAATTAATATGTACACTCAAACCCCGGCCTAGAAACCCCCGGTTTAAGGACCCCTAGAACTGCTGGCCGACTGCTAGTCCGCCCAGTTTCTCCGATGCGCGGGGCGAGAGACGGTGTTCAACCAAGCACGTCCCTGATTGTTTATGGTTTCGAGAACCCCGATTCAGAGACCAAGGCCATTGAGGGTACTCCCGACACGGTCTCTAAACCAAGGTTTGAGTGTATTATCAAAAAGTTAATTAAAAAAGTCTACACAAATAAGTAGTACAGTTATAAGAACTTGTTGTAACAAGTTTTATTGTCCATTTTTATATGAAAATTACCAAAATCAGGCCATACAGGCCTTAAAGGCCTTATCAGGCCGTGTTTCCTTTTGCCCCTACCCATTCTGCCCCCAATGTACTTTTTGCAATACAACTCCCAAAAATCGCGATAATATTTGCAAGCAAAAGCGCTTCGACGCAAAAGAAGAGCTACTAAGTACAAATCGGAATGGCGCTGAAGAGATTTTTATTAAAGATACATTTGTATTACTTACGTGTAGTTGAGAATCAGTCAAAATTAGAACTGGGTACGAGAACGATCCATGCGTCTCATAACTTGGAAAATAACAAAATAATGACAAATTTACATGGAATATCTCGGGAACGACTCAAAACGAAGTTTCTACAATTTTCAGTAGATGGCGTTACACTCCAGAGAAGATTTACTCATCGTCCCGTTTTGCCTCTGTCGTCATTTTGCTTCATGATACCCTAACTGGTAACGTAGTGCGCAGAGCGGCAGCTTGCTTTGCAGCGGGAGGAGGCTACTTCAAAAAAACCAAAATTTAGACTTTAGTGCACTTGACTTTCCAACAAAAACACATAAATGAGACCAAAATACAAAGGCAATCCTGTAAAAATAAAAGTGTGATTCTTAACTAAAATGAAAACCTTGACACAAGTTCTGCCAAAACATTGATTTAAAAAAAAAGATTAAATCATAATAAATTAGAATGTACAAATTGAAAGGAGTTCAATATTTTTTCATACAGTTTACTCAGGCCTTATTCAACTAAGCAATTACAAATATTGACAACAAAGCAGAAGCAAACTCTCAACGCGCAATAATGTAGCAGCCTCAGTGTTCAAAGAATCATAGACAACCTCTCGTCGCCCAAATAGGAGCGTCCGGATTATATCGAATGATTAATTATGAATGATAAAATTAATATGAAAACTGTAGCCCATCTCTGTAATATCATGGGTGTGCTGATAGTACATTTTACGGTTCAAGTAGTCACAAGAATGAGTGCAGCACCAGAATCCTATGGAGTATTCTTCCGGAAGATTGACGTCTTCTACCCCCTTCATTTTCTTACAAATTCACGTTTCACAAAGTAGCTTTGAGAATCTCTGTCTTTTAATTGTTATTAACAAGTTAGTGTTTATTATTTCTTTTGTAGTTGCCAAGAACCCTAAAAGGCATCCTCCCGGAAGATTGAAGTTTTCACCCCACAGTACTAATGATCAATTTTATAAAACCACGCTCAGCACAGGAAACTAACCCCATCACAGCTGCTTCAACTAAATACTCCTAAAAAATCAAATCGAAGATAATGACAGCAGTCACCTTCCCAAAACTTCAATAGATATCCCTATCCCCACAGTAATAATGAAAACCCTAAAGAAACAACCATTATTACATTTAACGAACTCCATCTCAGCTGTTTTGTTAAAAGAGCTAGGTGGGAATGTTAGGAGTTCTTGAATATTATTGTGGAGTTGATAACATAACCCAGTGTTTTCTAAAGATAATCTGTGTGTATATTTTTAATAAAAAAATTTCATAGCTTCTTTACATGCAGACACTTTCCAATTGTTTCGTGAAAAGTGCTAGAGGTTCTTTTTGAAGATAGTCGAATATTATTGTGTGGTTGAAAACATAACCAGGAGTTTTTGAAAGGTTATCTGTGTGACTCTTTTCATTTTGATAACGTAATGGCTATTTTACATAAATATATTTCGCAATCATTTTTAGGAATGATAGGGGTGAATTTTATGGGTGTTTGAATATTATTGTTATACCTGTATAAATAACATGATCTGCAGTTCTCCAAAAGTGACTTGTGTGACTATTCTCATTTCAAAAATCTTATGGCTGTTTCAGATAAAGACACTTTGGATATTTTTCTTTAAAAGAACTAGGGGTCGATTCTGGAAGTGTTTTGAATATAATTGTGGGGTTTGCCACATAATCTGGAGTTTTTTCAAAGTGTCCTTTGTGACTATTTTTAGATAAAAAATTTTATAGCTGTTTTACCTAAAAGCAATTTGGAAATTTTTCGTCAAAAGAACTAGGGCTCGATCCTAGGGGTGGCTAAATATCATGGTAGGGTTGAAAACATAATATGGAGTTCTACGAAAGGAACGTGTGACTATTTTCAGTTTAAAAAATTCATAGCTGTTTTAGACGAAGACACTTTGGAACTTTTTTGTTAAAAGAGCTAGGAGTGGATTGTCGGGGTGTTTGAATATTATGATGGGGCTCGCAACATAATATGGACTTATTTAAAGGTGACCTGTTTAACTATTTTCATTTAAAAAATTTTATTGCAGTTTTTAATAAGGACACTTTGGGAATTTTTCGCTAAGAGAACCAGAGGTGGATTAAAGGGTTGTCTGAATATTATTGTAGATTTATGAACACGACCTGCAGTTTTTCAAAAGTAACTTGTGTGACTTTTTTCAATTAAAAAATGTTATAGCTTTTTTACATGTAGACACTTTGGAATTGTTTCGTTAAAAAAACTAAAGGTGGATTCTATGGGTGTTTGAACATCATTGGTGGTGCTGAAGACATGACCTAGAGTTTTTTAAAAGGGACCTGTGTGAATATTCTCACTTGAAGACGCTTTGAAAAATTTTCGCTTGAAGAACTAGGGGTGGATTGCATGGGTGCTTGGATATTATTGGAAGGGGCTGGGAACATTTTCTGGAGGTTGTTGAATATTATTATTTTAATTTTTTTAACAATTGCAGAATGTCTGAAAGAAGAAACATCATTGTCAAAATTGATCATCAATATCATTGAACGCGGAATATAGTATCGTCTCATGAATTATAGGGGAAGAGCATTTTCTGAGCAAACAGTAATTTTTTTTACAAATAAAAGTTACTTGATAACTAGATGCAAACATTTTTCTTGCCGAATGAAAATAATTTATGCCAAAACTGTGCAAAGAAGTTCTGACGTTTTCATGTTTAGCTAACACTCACTAAGTGAAAGAATCAATAACAATTTATTGTAAATGTTGGTGGTAGGAAAATAATGCAATTGATTTAGAGTGCTGAAACTGTATTTCCATTTTGCGTTTCCCATTTTCTTGAATGCAAGTTACAAATGAGAAAAACTGATAGTTTCACTTTTGTGGCAACAAGATGGGAGACAGCCGGTCTGTAGTTTCTAAACAATTTACCGAACAACATTCCTGTTTTTCAATTTTTGTTCTATTATTTTGTTTTCTGTTGGCCATTACTGGTTGGCCAAGAAACGTCCAAGAAACATCTTAGGATATCGTATGGATATCCCATGAATGTAGAAATTTGCGCCTTGTTGGGATATCCAGAAATTATGAAGAAAATATCTCTGGGATATCCACAGGATATTTTCGAACATAAATTGGATATCCCTTAATGTCACAGTGCTTTACGGGAATGATAGTACACGAACTACCCTGAATGGGGTGCTATAGAAACGTGGGACCCTGCAAGCGCGTCCGTTAGTTGACGAACATTTTCTGTTATATGTTCCCATTTCATTTTTGAAAATGTTTGTTTCCAGTTCAGTGAAAATTCTAATCTAAATGGATTTTTAGACAATTTTTTCGATTTCTCTATTTATTGGGAAAAGTTTGTTAAAATGCATAAAATAAACATCTAGTAAGTGTATAATTTTATAGATTCCAGGAAGGTGAACAATTTTGAACCATGAACTGCTATTCATATTTTGCGTCCTGTGAGAAAAATGAGATTTTTAATCCTCATAAATTAAAGAATCGTTCTTCTCAAAAATGCGTAGTACGATTTTTTCTCTCTTGTCGGAAAACAACTGGATGTGCAAGCACTTCTGAGATGAACTTAATCGAGGCTAGCCATGATATTGGGCGTGAAATGAACGACCCAACGGGTATCAGATGTGCTTTTGTTCACACGTGAATACACTAATGTAAAATAAATGAAGTAGAAAAATAATTTAAATTTTTCCATTTTGAAGCATCAACTTGCAAACGGCCTATTTTCAGGTTTCAAAATATTACTTTCGGCTTGGTCCATAAATGACGTCACGCTAATGTAACTAATTGTAATCCTTGGGCTCATAGTCGTCGTTTCAATAAAGCTGAAAATATTACACAATCTTGTTTTTGTTTAAGCTTTTCTTTTTCTATATACTCGTAATTAATAATTTTTCAAGAATCTTGAGTCGCTCATTTTTTTCTAATTGAATGAAAAGAATTTCACCTAATACTTCTTTGTAAATCTCTTAATTTTTGATCGCTCAATCCGAAATATTCCGAAATTTAAAATGTAGATACTTTTCCAGAATTATTTTTTCACGTGCTTTAAATTTGGATTTTTTCAATTTGGATATTTACAATTTTGAATTGCGGAATTTTGAGCAGGTTTTTGATTAAATATCGTACAATCTTACCAAAATAATAATTCTGAGAAAGTCAGAAATACAAAATCGGAGAAACAAAATTTTGATAACCGAAAACAAGTACATAAAAAAACACAGCAGGATCCTGAAAAGTATAATTAATGTAGGATGAATTAATAAATGCTTCGATTCGGCACGTCAGAAAAATATGTTTGAAAAAAATTTTATTCCTTATCTATTATGTAATTTTATCATTTTCAATGATGCCAACTTTCTTTACGTATCTAGAGATCTCTACCGTCTCGATAAGTGTGTACTGCCTTGTTGATGCGTAGTAGATAACTCGTGTCTACTAAAAAATTATACACACAATTAACGAGTGTTAAGAGTAGTATTCATTTCCTTAAGATATTTTTCAATAATATAAACAATTAATAATAATTTACTTGCACCTTTTCATAGAAAACGTAGAGAAAATTCTATTTTTTTCGAATCTCATGCATTATGTCGCTTATTACTCAGTATTTGCTCATCTCAGAACGTATGCCATAATGGTGTAAATAATAGTCATTTGTTCAAACAATTCAATTCGGTTCCTTTAAAAAAATTGGTTCTTTCTTTTCTTGAAATCACCCTCGTAGACTAATGAAATCTGAGATCTGAAAATAATTTGTGTGTAGATTACACGGTTGCGCCGCCGCAAAAAATGTTCAAAAGGCAATAAATTTTGATGTTGAAAAAAAATGTCGAATGGCCCGCCTTAGGAACCCGGTTTCCTGAGACGAGCCCCATTCAAGGACTACGAAAATCATTTTATTCTATACTGTATATTGATAAATTTTATTCGCAGTATATTGTTTGAACATTGATGTACCCTGATGACGAATTATACATGCAAAATACGTAATAAAACGTGAAATAAATATAATATGTTCATACAAAAATATGCACAGGGGTCCGTCTTAGGAGGGGGGCCTTTCTTAGGCACCTTTCCCCTGAATAAATATCTTATGTTGGAAATCGATCTTTTGTTCCTACTAATTTTGATATTTTCCTGACTGTATGTCAAAAAAGTACACAGAAGAAACTAGGGGTTCTACGATGTTGCGGCTCTACTGAAAAACTGGTTCCTTTGGAATCTGTCAAAATCAAGTGTTAATCAGAAGTGGTCCTTTTGAAAACAGTTGAGAATGAAGCTATTAGGCGTAAAGGATTTTTCACACCCCATATCGCTGAAAATGCCGCCAGGGTCAGAGTCCCGTATTGTTCTCATCGCGAAATGAATTCCTTTTTAGAAAAATCAGGAAGTCCCTTTCAAAAGTTACAATTTCCATTATTGTGAGGTTATGCTGGGTGTTTGCTGAAGAAAATGGATCATTTTATAGAAAAATCACTAACAGTGCCATCCCATGTCGACGATTTTCTGCCTACTTCTGCGTTCGGCGTTTTGCCACTAGGCGTTTCAGCCAGTGACAGACTGTCTGAGGATGACTAGAAGGATATTATTGGCCGAAATATCTAGGGACAAAACGCAGATTGCAGAACTAGCAGAAAAACACGATAATGCGACGACAACCTAAGACCCTTTAAAGCCTCACAAGTTCTATGATTTTGAGGCTATGTTGGGTGTTTTTATGAAAAAAATTGATTATTTTTCAGAAAAATCATTAAGTTCCTCTGGAAACTTACAAGTTCCACCATTTCGAATGTATGTTGGGTGTTTTCGGAGGGAAATGGATAAATTTATAGAAAACACACTACGTCCGTTTAAAACCTCACAAGTTTCATTAATTTGAGGTTATGTTGGGTGTTTTCTGCAGGAAATGGATTTTTTAATAGAAATATTAGTAAGTTCCTCTAAAAACTCACATCGTATTTTACTTCTCTTCTTCCAATTATTAAAAAAAACTCATATTAACCGTTTTACATTTTTCCAGAAAATCAAGGAAGGGAAAATAATGAATATTGAAAAGATAACCTCGAAATCACCAATCCGTTTAACTGGGGAATAGACACCACCTTTTTCCGTGGAGATAATAATATAATTTTTCCGTGAAAATATGCAACCATAACCTCGAAATTACCAAAGCATTTCGCAAACAGATTTTTCGCATGAGCAAACATTTTTAGACAAGACCTGACCATTTTCGCGAAATAATATAATTTTTACGCAAAAACTTGCAAACATAACCTTGAAATTGACAAAACAGTTGATTTTATACGAGTCCTGATCATTTTCGCGAAATAATAAAATTTTTCCAAAAAAATATACAACCATAAACTTGAAATTAGTATAGCTATTTTGTGTATCTTTTACAACTTCTACTGCAGCTTCCTCTGTGACGGACGTTATTTAAATCAATTACCGACATATCTTCACTTTTTCAAATGCTGATTCTTATCTTATATGTTCGTAATTCTGTGTTCATTAGGTTCAAAGTGGAATTCACTTTTCCATTTCATGTCCCACGCGACGCAAAACCGATTTCTGGATTTTCGCACAGTCTAGAAATTCGTAGGTAGGGTCGAATTAAAGTACTATATAATAAAGGAGTGCTCCACCAGCATCTTAATCGCAATTTCGACATCTTATAATTTAGCGCCAGGTCCAAGCTATATACTTTGACAGTTGAATTAGGTTAGATCCTAGTCCACCACCAACTGCAAAGTATAATAATTAATAAATATTAATAAATTAAAAATGGTATATTGCAGTGCACTAACATGCAATCACAATCAAAATTTGTTCTTAACTCAAAATTTGAATAGTGCGCCAAACACAGTGGTACGAACATGGCGGTTGAGCACTCCTGTAATCTAGCACCTTGGTCGAGTGTCACCAAGCCAACGAAATCGATCAAAAAAAAATAACTTTCCATAACGTACTGAAAAAGTGCTTTCAATAAATGATTATTTTTCGAGAAAACTAGAATTTTTTCCACTTTTTCTATGGAAAAGAGCAAGTTAATTATTATTCATTGCTTAAATGGTTGTCAAATATCTTAAACAAAGAACATTACTCTTAGCATTCGTTGATTGTGTCCTTAATTCCAGAAAAAAATACATACATATATATATATATATATATATATATATATATATTTCAAAAATATAAATATCATTAATTGTGTCATTAAATCCAGAAAATAATGACTTCATGATTTGCAGGCGGAACAATTTTTAAGCAAATGGTAATCGTTTGAACTATTTATAATTAGCTTAAAAATTCTTGTGGACTTGTCACTCATTTGATAGAAATAAATTATGTTGAAAAAAATTGTAAAAATATCGTTTCTACTATGAATTTTACAAAAAACTGCTATTTTAATATTTTAATTTTCAGTTTTGATGTTTCGAAATCAGGAGTGCTCTGTATATATAATATACTTATTATACTTTTGACGGAAATGAAGTAAGGTGAAATAGTTTGAGTGTGTAAATAATTCTTGTTTTTCTGTTATGAAGCAGTAATTTGTACATACGTTATGTTGGTAGAGGTGACGTAGACTATTTACAAGTTTTTGAAATATTGCCTTCTCATTGTTTCACTAAAGTTGAAAATGTTACACAATCGAGTTATTTTATCAAACTTTTGTGTTTTTTACATTTTCTATTCCTGTCACCTTTTTTTTAATTAATGTATACTGCCCTAAAGAAATTCATAAACTTTCACTAAGCAATCAATAGTTTTCCACTGTCGAATTAATAAATACTGAATAGGTTCGAATTGACATAAATCCAAATCTTTTATTATTGATGATGAGAATCTAATAGTGAAATCAACATGTAAACAATAAATTTCCACACCGAACATCAATATTGACGGTAGCGAATCAAGTTCATATTAAAACTGATAAATTGTACCATTAAAGCTTCCATCAAAACAGATTTTGTTTGATACAATGTTATCTCTGACAAATCTTCAATTTAATAATCCTCGAATTATTTATTTTATAGGACAGTAAATTAGTAAATGAGTTAATGTTGGTCAAATAATTTTTAAGAAATTCATACTAAGATATATTTGGGTCATTGCAAAGATTTTTTAAGCTAAAAGCCAAATTTCTGCATGACCTTGTGAGCGATTCAATCTTCGTTAGTTTTGCTTTTCTTTTCAAAACTACATAAAAGAGGCAATTCATAACCGATTTTACCATTTTGTCTACATTTTTTTTAAAGGAGGCAATTTTTTGAATATCCAGTCTTTCCCAAAGCATTAAAGGTAATTTGCCACCACTTTTTGAATATTTCCAAAGGCATAGGGGAAGGTGGGGCAAAGCGGGGACATTCTGGTTTGATGATAGTTTGAACATATTAAATATTATTTAAATACA